>JAQQSK010008555.1:0-13462 GCA_028658325.1 Potorous gilbertii
GATGCACGCATGGCAACTCATTCTTTATACTTTGCATATCACATGCCATGGAGTTCTTTACTTTGGTTTGGTGAATCACAACCTAAGAAAAAATTGGAGAACATCTGGGGACACAATGAAGAAAATTAGAGGGATGATAGGTGGTGCAGTGGGGTAGAGTGCTGGGCTTGGAGTCAGGTAGACTTAAATTCAAATCTGGTCTCAGATACTTACCAGTTATGTGACCGTGGGCAAGAAACTTAACTTTACAGTTAAATTTCCTTAACTGTAAAATGATCTGGAGAAGGAAATGGCAAATCACTGCAGTATATTTGCCAAGAAACTCCAAATGTGGTCATGAAGAGTTGGACACAACTGAAATGAATGATGATCAGAGGAGTGTTCTGTAACAAAAAAACAATGATATGGACATTGTTTAGTCTGCATAGAAGAAAGCCCACAGGCTAGGGTAGGAATGTTTGTCTTTCTGAACTAGAAATACCAGGATGAAGGAAAGGTTCTCATATAATTCAATTCCATTCAATAAACATTTATGAAATGCTTTCTCTGTACCAGACACTATGCTAAGCATTGAAGATACAAAAAGAGGCAAAAGATATTCCCTGCCCTCTAGGAGCCAACAATTTAATGGCATAAAGTAATATAATACAATATGCTATGCTATATATTCAAATAGAGAAAGGTGACTGCTCTCTGAGGTGGTCTCTGTTGAATTATTTCCATATTGTGCTGTGTTACTGTATTCCTCATTTTCAAGAAATTTTTTCTGTACTTAAGCAAAATTCTTTGTTTTGTTGTAAAACATGAATTCACTTTCTCTCCCCAATGAGTAGAATAGTAATGAATAATTCATTGGAAATTTGGGGGTGTCATAAGGAAACTGATCTGGACTTGTGATTTCATGAGTGAAAGGCAGCTAAACCATCCAGGAGATAAAGCTCTAGACTTGGAGTTAGGAAACCCTGAGTTCAAATCCTGCCTCAGATACTTAACTAGCCGTGTGACCCTAATCAAGAACTTTACCTCTCTCTGCTTCAGTTTGCTCACCCATTGTTGTTGAGTCTTTTTAGTTGTGTCCAACTCTCCATGAGACCATTGAGGGTTTTCTTGGCAAAGATACTAGCGTGGTTTGCCATTTCCTTCTCCAACTCATTTTACAGTTGAGGGAACCAAGGCAAGCAGAGGTAAGTGACTTACCAAGATCACACAACTAGAAAGTGTCTGAGGCTGGATTTGAGCTCAGATCTTCCTAACTTCAGGCCTGGCACTCTATCCACTGTGCCACCTAGCTTCCCTTTTCTCATCTCACTAGAGTTGATGTGAGGACCAAGCGAGTTAATAAGCAAAAAATATGCTTTGCAGAACTTAAAAAAGTATATAAATACTAAATATTGTTATCATCAGTGTGAGGAACTGCAAATGAAGATATTCCCTTCACATGCTGATGGCAACTTCTCTGCCACTTTACAAAAAATCTGCTTGGAGCTTTGAGAGATTAAGAGACTAATCCAAGGTCACTCAGTCAATTTATGTCCAGAACATCTCTATTAAAAATAAGAGACAGAATTATCTCATCAAAAAGTGTGAAGGAAAGTATCCACAAATTTCTAAACTTCATTACAAACATGTTAGCCTAAGATCTGGATGGAAGGGTATAACACCAATACAATATTCACTATAAGCCACGATGAATATGCATGCGTGTTTCTAGGGTAAATTCACAAAATGTAATAAACTCGCTTCCTCAAAGATAAAACAAAAATATTTATTTGAGACATAATTAGAATGCCAGGAGGTAAGATTTATCATTAATCTGGGGAGCGTTGACATCTTAAACCTTCTTTCTGTCAGGCCTCCCCACAAAAATAAGTTCCCTTAGACAAATTGTTCCATCTACCCTCTCACAGCTTGCTTGTCTCTTTCTGCTTTGCCTGCTCTCATTCTCTGCTCATGTTGTCTCTTTGTCCTCCTTAGGCAAACTCCTTCCAGTCTGAGTTCCATGTGACCCAGTCTTCATGTGGTCACAGGCTGAGTGCGTTAGGCCTCTTAATGTGCAAGAAATATCTTCCTACTCTATTAACATTACAGAGGTATGGGGAAGTAGGCTTTTTGCCACCCAATTCTTGGAGTTTTCTTTTATTTTCAAGGAGAAGATTAAAGACTTTTCTCCCAAGAACCTACTGAATATTCCCAACTGGTACATCCTGCAGACATCTTAAATTCAACATATGCAGAATAGAAATCTTTTTCTCTTTACCTAAAGCTATCCTTCCTTCTGAAAGTTCCTATTTCAGTTAAGGGTACCACCATCTTTCTCACCATTCTTAGTTCTTCACTTTCATTCATCACTTTCATACCCCATTGTCAATACTTGCCAATTCTAGCAAGAGATGTGGATCTCTTGCCTTTGTAGACTTCTCTCCACTCATGCCCAAACCACCCATGTCGTCTCTCACCTGGATCATTGCAGAAGTCTCCTATAATTGATCTCCTTGAATTCAATACCTCTCTTTCCCTCCAATGCATTCTTCATGGAACTGATAAATTGTTTATTACTAAAGTGAAGTTCTAACCTGCTCTTGAAACTTCAGTGGCTCCCCATTCCCTCAAAGATAAACTATGAATTCCTCCACTTAGCATTAAAGCCTTTTACAAACTGGCTACAACCAACCTTTCCAAACTGATTTTGCATTTCTCCCCCTCATGTACTCTGGGCTCCAGTCAGACTGTTCTACTTGCAGTCCTTTATGTATAAAATTTTAACTACCTTGCACTTTATTTTGCATTAGTCTTTTTACTTTAAAGAGTTTATTTTACATACCTATATGTTCTCCCTCTTTTCTGCTGTCTTTTGGAATCTGGAGCTCCCTTCAAGTTTCAACTCAAGTGCTACTAGGCTTCAGGAGAACTTTTCTGATGCTCCCAGTTGTTAATGCTCTACTTTTTATAAATCATCTCGTATATAGCCTGTGTCAATGTATTTGTAACGTATTGTATCTTTTCAGTACAATGTAAGCTTCTTAAGGTCAAGAAATATCTCACTTTCATATAGGTATTCCCAGCACCTAGCGTAATCTAGAACATAATAAGTACTTGAAAAATGCTTGATTTGTTCATTACTCAATTCAGCAAATATTTATTATTTATTATGTGCAAATCATATAGAGGATACAACAATGGAAAGACACTGCCCCTGCCTTCAAGAAGCTAGTAAGAACAAGACATTTGCACAATTAATTGTAACACAAAATAGAATAGTCCTAAGGAGAGGACCCAACAAAGTGCTATGAGAGAACAGAAGAGGCTTCATAGAGGAGATGGCACATGAGCTAGACACTGTAAACCTGGAGGTTTGGTTAAAGGAGGCAAACAGGCTGGACAATATATTAATGCATATTGTTCATTCCCTTTGAACTAGTCTAAGCTAGCAAACTTGGACAAGGAGCCCAAACCTAAGTTTTGACTGACTGATACAAGAATGACTTAAATCTGTTTGAGGCCAATCCCAGGATGTCTGTGTCCTTCAGATTTATGGTCTCTATATGTGTTTAACTATACCATTGTCTTGTCTCACTGTGTTTACAATTTATTTAATTGAATAAATTGTAAACACAGTGAGACAAGACAATTGGCAAGGCAGAATCAGTTGGAAATTATGATCCCAGGATGTCTGTTTTTCTCTGTCGCTGCATATCAAGATAAGAAGAATCCCACCACTCTGGTTGCAGGCATCCTCTCATAAATGGGTCTTTGAAGTTGTTGACACAGAAAAGGACATTTTTAGAGCAAAACAAAGCAATCTGATTGATTAGTTCAGGTTTTGGCCCTTATGAAAGTCAAAAGTGATATTAAATGATTAGCAACACAAAAGAAAGGAAGAGATTCCCAAAGTTGCAGATGGTGACAGTATATGTAAAAGGACAAGAAGCTGGAGAGGGAAGTACAAGATTGGAGAACCAATGTTTAGTGATTTAATCTGGTTGGAACATAGACTATGTAAATCAAAGTCCTGTCAGATGAGACTGGAAAGGTAGGGTAGCATCAAATTGTGGAAGGTCTTGACCGCTAAGCTAAGGATTTTATATGCTGCTGTTGCTGTTGTTTGTACTTTGTTGTCAGAGAGGACTATGACCTCAGGAAGATGATGCCATGACTTGCAATAAAATGGATGTAAGTAAGGGAGGACTGTGCAAGGTCACCTGCCTCACTTTCTCCTCCAGAGCCATCTAGTTCCAGTGGCAAGATATAGATCAGGGTGACTGGAGATAGCCCCCGAATTTATATGTAATCTATGGCCCAAGGTTCCCTTCCCCTACCCCTCCCTCACATCACTCAAGTCTAGCGGGGGTTGGGGCGGCTTGTAGAGGTTGAAATAAAGGTTATCTCATACCTGATATCCATATTGTAAGCACTTGAAGCAGAGTTGGAGACTCTTACCTGAATTTGGGAAAATCCCAATACAAACTAAACCTAAGCTTTATTCTGAAAGTTTTCTTACAGTAAAACTCAGGGGCATGAGTAATGGTCCAAAGAGAGACACTGATCCTTTCAGGGGTCAGGGCCCAAGAATCAAACTTGGTCTATGCAAATTAATTCAAAATATTTATCACCTTCAACCTCTTCCAGGTTTCTAAGTTCACATTTCCAACTGCTTATGATTACCTGCGGGTCCTACCATTCAGTTAGTCAGTCAGTCAACAAGCATTTAACAAACACAAATTGCCCAATATTGTACTAATCAAGTGAGTTTCAAAGAAAGGCAAAAGACAGTCCCTGCCTTCAAGAAGTACACAATCTAATTGGGGAGACAACATGACAACAACTATAAACAAATAAGATATATTAAGTAGTAAATAACCCTGCTGATATCACTCATCTTCCTCCTAGAAAACCAGAAAAGCAAAATCTAAAAGATGGGTATCAGACTCTATTATTTTGTTTTGTTTTTTTCATCATGATCATTCACTCAGGCAACTGAAACAATTAGGGAAAGGACAAATACAGAGGACCTGGCCATCCATATGCCCTTTCCACCCTTACTCAAGATGGGTGGGATTGGCACCTATTTCTAGCCCTATTCTTTTAAAGACTACATCTGATGGAATTAGTCTTGTTTTTCATAAACATCTATGGTTGATCTTTAAATTTCTCATAGCCCTTTATCTAGGCTTCTCTTTTCCATTGATCAGGTTCTGTTTCACATGTATGGTTATTTGTGTGTATATGTATATGTATATATGTATGGATGTACACACACACACGCACACACACACATCTCCTATTTCTCAATTGCATTTTAAATTCCTAAGGAGCAATATCTGTATACTGTGTCATAATGGTGTACCTATCTATCACTTAGCATATTGTCTTTAAGATAAGAGATGCTTAATATTTTCTTGAATTGAATTGAAGCTTTTTTTCTAATTACAATGCTGCTTTTCCTTGATAGTTTTCCAAGATAAGAACTGGCCTGAGGTTCTGGTCTAGAACTCCACGACCTGACTAGAAATGGCTGAGCAATGAGGGATGGTTTTAGTGGTTATGCAAAGATACAAAGCAAACAGGATGATATTATTTGCTAAACTCCAGAAGAGGAAGCCAGGAAGCACCCTAATCAGCAAATTTTTCTTTCCCTTCTTTTTTAACATTTGAAACACTGCAATGACTTGTTTCCAAGTCCCCAAACCCAACCCAGCCATCTCTTAATTCCTTCTTTTCCTTCCATTCTACTTCCATAATCCTCTTTCACTACTTGATAGCTTCATAGTCTTAAGTGTAGGCATGTTCTTGAGGAAAGAGGTTGTTGAACCTGGTTGAAAAACTGTAAGAAACTGCAAAAATGTAAGACATCACTTCTGTTATCAGATCCTAGAATACCCTCCACAATTTTATTCTTATAACCTTAATACCTGTAGTTAGGTCTCCTAAAGTACTATCTGCCAATTTCACAAGATACTCAACTCTTCCAGTATTGTCCCTGATACTGGGTAACAATGGGGAGTTGAGCATTGTCTGGTCTATAAGAACAATACTCCCCTTTTTTTTGTCCAAACTCATCTTTCCTGATGTATGATGCCAGAGATCTTTGCTTCTTTTGCATGGCCAATACTATAGTTATTAGTTGTAACCTATATGTTGGCATTAAGAAATGATGACTATGAGGAATTCAGAAAACATGGAAAAATTTGTATGAACTGATATAGAATGAAACAAAACAGAACCAGAATGATTTACAAAATGATCATATCAACATAAATGAAAATATCACTAAAAGAACATTGAACTCTGAGAAACTGAAAACCAGTAATAGTCCCAGAGAACAGACAATGAAACAAATGTTTTCTCTTTGAAGAGAAGAAAGAGACTGTGAATATATTATCAGATGGGTCATGCATGAACTGTTTTACTTTAAAGGTTTTAATTCAGTGCTTCCACTGAATATCAAGGAATGATAATGATGTAAAAACAAAAAGGGTCAATAAAACACGCCAACCCCCCTCGCTTTCTAATTGTTCTAATTTTCATCAGATACCCAGTAAGGATTACTAGATCCTATTTATATTGACTCATTCAAGTAATTCTATCCATAATACCAAGCTCAAATTCACCATCCCCCAAAAGTCATTCCAGTTCAACACAGATGGAAATGAACTGTCCCTTCTCTGAATTCCTATTACATTTAGGAGTTTATCTATCATCTGTAATGTTTTAGGGGCAATAGAGTGCAGACTGCCTTCTAGTATTTCTATTGTTGACAACAACTTTTCTGGAAATCTTGAGTCACTACTTACCTTTTCACAATTACATTGTAAGGTTCATATGTTTTGTTTTAAAAATTACTTTTTAATCACTAAAAACAATAAGCACAAAGTTTGCATGTGCAGAGAACAAAAAAAATGTATAAGTATAGGAAACTTATACTAAATTTCTTAGTATAAGAAAATATAAACTTTTTTACTTTTAGGGTACAGGATCTAGGGTGACTCTCCCAACTGGGCACTCATATTCACAGGTTGGGATCCTCAGATGACAGCTATAGTTATCCCTTCTATGTTGAGACTTTCTCCATTGTAGTTTTGATATATTGTGGGTCAGCATTACAAATTAAATGAGAATTTGGGGGGAGTTTTGCTGAAGCCACAGATAACATGAAAAGGGCAGTAGATGACACAGAGTGTATGACCAAAAACTTAACCCAAATTTTAGAATAAGGTACTGTAACCACCCCATAAAAGAAACAGAAAAAATCCAGACTTCTTTGCAAAAAAATTTATGCAGATTTTCCAGATATGGGGCACCCCTGCCCCCTCTGATATGGAAGGAATAGCTATTTTACTTTCCCCTAGGGTTCTAGTACTATTAATTGGGGTATAGGGATGTTTAGAGAGGACTAGCACCTCTTGTGTGAGGGCTTGCTGGGCCCTTTTCAGGGCTATTCACCCACCTTTGGTGTCCATTTGTTACCCAACTCTCACCTGTGGCTTCAAAAACTGTAACATTCATAGTGGCCACACCCTGGTAAAATTGTCTCAGCAGATGAGTGAAACCAGGTTGAGGGTAACTGACAGATCCCACACATGTCAGTGAATTAGGGGGTATCTACCCCAAGCACATGAAGCTTTCTCCCAGTGGAAAGGGTAGATGAGAACAATTTGTTCCAATAGCCATGAAGGCAGTTGATACAAATGTTGTGGAATGCTTAGAGCTCAGTCAGACAGCAGGTCACTTACTGCAGCCTGGGCCAACACCAGTCATCTCAACTTTCTTCCTGCCATTGGACTTTGCTGACTCTGGAAGAGAGAGTAAGGCTGACTACTTTGTGTAACTCTGTGTCTCTCAAATCCAATTTATGGCAAGTCAAGTCATCACCCTAGATGTCACTGGTACTCTTCCAAAAATGAAGGATGAACACCTTTCCTTACACCACACCACTTTAGAAGAACTGAAAACTTGCAGAACTAACTCTGAAAACAGCTGTTCAAAAAAACTTGATACTTGGGACAGTGCCTCCTTCACCCCAGGAGCAGAGTTCAACTTTAACATAAAGTTAAAAGTCAAGAAATAAGATTGGAAAATGAGCCAAGAACAAAAATAGAATCTGACCTTTAAAAGTTACTATGTTGACAGGGAAGATCAAAACACAAACTAGAAGAACACAACAGAGTCAAAACTGTTCCCTCCAAAGTCTGAAATAGACATGTTCTCAGGCTCTCCCTGACCAAATTCCTGGAAGAGCCCAAAACATATTTTTAAAATAAGTGAAATAGGAGAAAAATTGGGAAAAGGAATGAGAATGGTGCAAGAAAATGATGAAAAAAGAGTAAAAATCTTGGTAAAGGAGGCACAAAAAGTACTAATGAATAAACACCTTAAAAATGAGAATAGGCCAAATGGTAAAAGAGAAACAACAATCTATGGCAGAGAAGAACTTCTTAAAAAGCAGAATTGGCCAAATGGGAAAGGAGGTACAAAAGTTTACTGAAGAAAATAATTCCTTAAAAATTAGAATTAGAATCTAATGACTCCATGAGACACCAGGAAACAATAAAATCAGAGGAATGAAGAAATAGAAGAAAATACGAAATGCCTTATTGGAAAAACCACTGACCTGGAAAATAGATCCAGGAGAGATCATTCAAGGATTATTGGACTACCTGAAAGCCATGATAAAAGAAAGAGTCCAGATATAATATTTCAATCAATTTATAGCAAGTTCCTCTGATAAAGGCTTCATTTCTCAAGTTCAAATTTATTAGAATACAAATCAAGTATTGAGAGGATTTTGGGAAGATGGCAAAGGAGGTCTTTGAAAATTAGGACTGAGCAAGGAAAAGCCAGCAAAGTTATAATAGGTCAAGAAATAATAGAACAAAGTATAAAGAATGAAAAAAGAGAATGTGAAACATCTCATAAGAAAAATAACTGATCTGGAGAACTTATTGAGTAGAAAAAACATAAGAATAATCAGATGACAAGAAGGTTATGATTTTTTAAAAAATTTTGATAGAACAACACAAGAAATAATTAAGGAAAATTCTCCTGAAGCATTAGAACAAAAGGAGAAAGTAGAAATAAAAAAAAAAAATCCATCAATCACCACCTGAAACAGATCCTACAAGGAAATGCTACAGGAATGTTATAGTCAAATTCTGAAACCCCCAGCTCAAGGATAAAATACTATGAACAACAAGAAAAAAAATTAAATATGGTGGTGCCACTATTAGATCACACAAGACCTTGCAATGGCTACACTAAAACAGTACAAGTAATGGAATACTATATATTGAAGAGCAAACGAACTGGGGTTCTGGCCAAAAATATACCCAGTAAAGTTAAGCATGATCCTGAAAGGGAAAAAATAGATATTTAATAAACTGTCAGAATTTCAGGACTTTGTTTAAAAAAAGATACCTGAACTTAATAGAAGATTTGATATACAAGAGCCAAAAGAAATATAAGTTATATACCAAAGACTAATTACGAGGGACTCAATAAGGGCAGACTATTTGCTTCCTATATATGTAAAACACATTTAAGATTGTTATTAGTAATTGAGTAGTTTGTAAGAAAGATTGGGGTAGATCTAAGTATGATGTGACTATAAAAAGTAAAACCATTTAGGAAAAACTAAAAAGAGTAATTATTTTATATAAATGAGGTATGAGAGGAAGAACAACACAAAGGGATTAGATAGATGGGGGAGGAGGGCTGTTGGTTCTGGAAGCCTACATTTATCAGAAATGAGTTCAAGAAGGAAATATATATATATTTAGAAGAGTATAAAAGTCTTCTAAATTCAGAAAGAAATAAAACACTAAGGGGATAGGGAGGGGGAAAGGATAAAGGAGGAATCTCTAGAGAGGAAGGTAAGGGAATTGGTTAAAGGGGGAGTATAAGAAGGTGTTTAGCTCATTGGGAGTGGGAGGACAATAGACAGATCCTTGGAGGTGGGGTTGGTTAAGTAAGGAACGCAAAGTAGTGGGTAGAAGTAAAGTAGAGGAGTTAGGAGGGATAGAAAATGAGATATGTGAACAACCCTAAAGACAAAGAAGCAGAATATGTTAGGGAAAGTATATGTCTCTCTCTATATATATATGTATGTGTATATATGTATACGTACAACATTTGCAGGGGAGGAAGTAGGAAAAAGAACAAAGTAAAAAGTGCACAGCAGAGAACTAAAACTAAGAAAGGATCAATGATAAGATGGACTGCTCTCAACTCAACATGTAGTATTTATTATATATGCTTTCTTAAAATGGAAATTTATTGCTATATATTTTTAATCCTTTCTTACATTCTGCTGTGCACATGATTTGCATGATTGTATTACGTAATCTCCTTCAAGGGTGGTTTTATCTAAATTACACCAATCAGTGGGGCATAGGGTTGTCTGAGAAATGATGTCTAGAAGAGACTGAATGTAAGGATTACTTGGTCCATTATTGATTGCCCCTTGTTTTAATTCCTGTAAAAATTTAAAATCCAGAGGGGTGAATTCTCTTGTAGCTCCTCCTGGGTTAATGGGATCTGGGGTTTCTGGAGGAGTATAGAATGGCAGGGTTCCAGGGGTGTTGAGGCTTCCTCTGACAAGGAAGCCTCTTCTTCCCCTTCCTCCTTTTCCACAACCCCCTCTACCTGAGCATTTCTGCCCTTAAAAAGTATCTGACCCATTGTTATGAACAGAATCTACCTTCTGATTCTGTTAACACAGTAAGCTCTCCCCGTTGCTGAGATTTTACTGTGCCTGCGTGAAATGCCCCCGCAGGGGTTCTTCAAGGCTTCCCCTTCTTAGTTGTCTTGTCACAACTCAGACTTCCTTTCCAGGGGGCCACCATCACTGAAAGACAAGTCCCTTTCCTGGATCATGTCCCTGTTCAGGAGCCAGATGTAGTGGACGGCCTGCATCCCTACAGGGCTGGGTGATGTGGTGAAGAAGAAAGACACGGAGGCGGGAGAATAAAGACCAACTCCACTTTATTGATCTGAGGGTCCGAGTATTTACAGACAGAAACTGCAAGCCTATGTGACATTCTGTTTGTCTCTACCCTAGTGATTAAATCAGTCATGGTGATTAAATCAGTCTTATAAGACTGTGAGCCTGGGGCCATCTATTTTACATACCCCTTGTTTTCTGTAGTTCTCTGGTTTGTCTCACAGAGATAACAACATCTGGGAGGCATGGAGAGCCATTCCGGATAATTATGAGCACAGTCTCAAAGAACAGTTTCCCCAAGGTCTACTCTCATCTTGTCAACAGGACTCCACCCTGGCTCTCAACATGGGTCCATTTTCATAAGGAATCTGAAATTTCTTTAGTCTTTACAATTCTTCATTTTTGTGGCTCTCAATTTATGGCACGTATATTTTTATTGATATCGACTGGATTCATTCAGTGTCTACTTTCTAAGATTCTGAAATTTCTGACACATTTTCCAGTAAATACAGCCAGTCAACAAGGATTTATAAATCAGTATTTGCCTAGCATCGTGTCAGTAATGGGATTCTCAAAGAGAGACACGAAAACCACCTCTTTATGCCCAAGGGACTTAAAATCCCATGGGAAAGACAACACGCAAATGACTACATATGAAGTAGTTATAGACAATGTAAACAAGAAGTCTCCGAGGAAAGACTCTAGCAGGTGTGTTGCAGAAATTCTGGGATGTGTGTTTGCCCTTGCAACAGGAGGAACAGGCTGATTAAAGACATCTATGACGGGTGTTGACTTTAGTGAGGACTCCTGGATAGTTAACTAAGGTTTACTTGGTGTGGGCAATCAAGTAACAATGAGAAGCTCAACATCCAAATATCATCACTTTCTCTATCAGCTCTTTGTTAGGGCCAGATAAGAGAAAGGGGATGCTAGCACAGACCTATTTGTTTTATCTATTTTTCCTTCTTATTCTCAGTTGGAACAGAAATGTGATGACCCATCTGATACAGTGGTCACTGTCCTCATCCATACCACTGTCAGTCCTGCGTCAACCTGGCTGTTTTCAGGACATATCGCCAAACTGTTGTGATGAGAATGTTTGCTCTTTGACCTCTGTAAACTCAATTGGAGCCATTGGGTTGTACTGGAGAAAACTGAGGGACGATGACCTGGCTGCAATTATTCTATTTCTTTGTAATTGTTTGATTCAGAATGGTCGCATTCTAATGGTTCCATCTTCTATAAGTAATTATAGTGTTTCGACTCTCATGGACCCTATGGAAAGAGTAGGCTATAGTATGCCAATAGGCCTAGGTCTACATACTGGTTTGGGGCTAGCTCAGAACTTGGCACTTGGTTACTTGATAAATGCTTGTTGATTGATTTATTGATTTATTGACTTTAGTAGCACCAAACAACCAACAGCTTTAGATTAACCCAAATAAATATTTTGACTCCTGTCTACCTAAAGACCAATTTAGTTTCTTTTTTTTTCTTTTTCAGTCAATTGCATTGGTCTCACAGTTATAAATTTGCCTGTTTTAAGGGTGGCACGGTTGGCTAATGTTTGGAATATTCTGGGAGAAACTAGGATGCTTACTTCTTGGATAACATTTGAATGAACCAGAATCACAGGGAAGGACCCCACTAACTCTTTATTTTCCTTTTTATTTATTCTAAATTTATTTATTTAACTTTTAACATTCATTTTCACAAAATTTTGGGTTCCAAATTTTCTCCCCATTTGTCCCCTCCCCCCACCCCAAAACGCCGAGTATTCTAATTGCCCCTATCACCAATTTACCCTCTCTTCTAACATCCTTCCCTTCCCTTGTCTCCATCTTCTCTTTTGTCCTGTAGGGCCAGTTAACTTTCTATACCCCATTACCTGCATTTCTTATTTCCTAGTAGTAAGAACAATACTTGACAGTTGTTCCTACAACTTTGACTTCCAACTTCTCTTCATTCCACTGTCCCCACCCAATCCCTTTGGGAAGCAAGCAAGGCCATATCTGTGTAGTTTTGCAAATGACTTCCATAATAGGCATGTTGTGTAGGACTATATTTCCCTCCATCCTATCCTGCCCTTCATTGCTTCTATTCTTTCTTTGGATCCTGTCCCTCCCCAAGAGTGTTGACTTCATATTGCTCCCTCCTCCTACTGCCCTCCCTTCCATCATTCCCCTCACCCTGCTTATCCCCTTCTCCCCCACTTTCCTGTATTGTAAGATAGGTTTTCATACCAAAATGAGTATGCATTTTATTCCTTCCTTTAGTTGAATGTGATGAGAGTAAGCTTCATGTTTTTCTCTCACCTCCCCTCTTTTTCTCTCCACTGAAAAGTCTTTTGCTTGCCTCTTTTATGAGAGATAATTTACCCCATTCCATTTCTCCCTTTCTCCTCCCAATATATTTCTCTCTCAGTGCTTAATTTCATTTTTTTAAGATATGATCTCATCCTATTCAATTCACTCTGTGCTCTGTGTGTGTGTGTGTAATCCCACCAACTACCTAGATACTGAAAAG
>JAQQSK010008556.1:0-13462 GCA_028658325.1 Potorous gilbertii
GAAGTCAATTTTTTTGTCTCTTTCATTTCTTTATTGCCTTTTGGGCAAGAGTAGGCATTTTCAAGCACTAAGACTGACTTTTGTTAATTTATTAACTAAACTGTAATCTTTAGTAAATACTGAGAATTTGTATTTTGAGGGTAGAATACAGCAGAGACTAGTACAGTGCCTCTGACAGCATCTTCCAGCATGGAAAGGCTAGGGAGCCTGCTTCCAAGATAGTAGTGATGGTGTGTAATGAAAAGGCTTTGGAAAGACTGTGGAGCATATATAGATATTTCATACCTGGCATGCCAAGGCAGGGATAAAAGCCTTTTTCAATTGACTGTGTAGTTGAAACTGAGGAATACCTACAAAAACTTAAAATCACCCTCTGCCATTCTTTTTAGTTACTCTCTCTTGGTTTCACTCCTTCACTAACAGCATCTTGATATGAGATAATGTTGCAAAGAAAGAGGCCTTGGGAACACTGACTGTAAGGCCTAGAGTGGCAGCAATAGCAGCAGCAGTGGTGGCTTTAGGAGATCTCAGCACCTAGGGCAAGTAAGGTGACTAAATACTTACAAAGATATTAAAAAGGACTTCTGTAGTAACAATGGGTATAAGACTGGCTGCCATTTGGTCACTTGCAGGTCACAATTCCAGGGTGGGAAAGAGTGGTTATGATCTGCAGTCATGAGGGAGCACAGGCCCTACCTGGGCAGGAAGCAGTACACAGAGCAAGAGGATAGGAAGCAGAACTATCCTCGGATCACACCACTTTGAAAGCACTGAAAACCTATAGGTCCCTAGATCTAGCCACAGAAGCTCAGGCTAACCATCCCTTCCCCACCTTCCCACTCAGAGACAAGCAAAGCCCAATTCTGACATAAAGCTCTGCAAAAGGTACTCTACGCAATTAAGTAAAATCAATATTGAAATAAAATGAGCTGGAGAAGGAAAAACCACTCTAGTATCTTTGCCAAGAATACCCCAAATGAGATCACCAAGAGTCAACATAACTGAAATGACTGAATGACAATATCAGTACTGAATGTGTGTGTGTGTGTGTGTGTGTGTGTGTGTGTGTGTGTGTGTGTACACCAAATGGCAAGGCATCCAAATTCTTGAAGAAGGAGGAAATGCATATTAAAACTTTATAAGAGGTAACCTAATTTACTCCTCTCAGACCTAGATAAATATAACTATAAAATAAAACAGAAAGAAGTTATGGAGATAAACAGGATTTCATGAAAGTTACAGATAATAGACATCTGGAGAATATTTAATAGTAATAGAAAGGAATACACTTTTGCTCCATTGTACATTGCACCCTCACAAAAATTGACCATGGTACTAAGCATAAACAAATGCAAAAAAGCAGAAACATTAAGTGCATCTTTTTCAGACCATAATACAATAAAAATGCCATTCAATAAAAGGTCCTAAAAGTATAGGTTAAAAATTTATTGGATACTAAATAATCTCACCCTAAAGAATGAGTGGATCAAGGAATAAAGTATAAAAATGATCAATCATTCCATCACAGATAATGGCAATAACAATATCAAAATTTGTGGAATATAATCAAATCAGTACTTTGGGGAAATATATATCTCAATGCTTATATCAATAAAAGTGAAGCAGCATGTCAAAGAAAGGGGCATGCAATTAAAAAACTAGAAAAGGAAACATTTTTAATCCCCAATTAAACATCAAATTAGAAATTTTGAAACCAAAGGTGAGATTAATCAAATTGAAAGCAAAATATATTCAACTAATAAGTAAAACTACCAACTGGTTTTAGGAAAAAAATTATAAAATGATAAACCATTGTCTAACTTGATTTGAAAAAAGAAAGAAAAAATCAAATTACTAGTATCAAAGATAAAAAAGGTGAAGGGATAACCAATGATAATTAAATTGAAGCACTTATTAAGAAGTGTTTTGCCTCACTTTATGCCAATAAACTAAATGAAATGGATGAATATCTACAAAAATATAAATTGTTCAGATTAACAGAAGGAGATGGAATACTTAAATAACCTAATCTTTAAAAAAGAAATTGAATAAACCATAAATGAACTCCCTAAGAAAACAGGGCCAGATAGATCTACAAATGAATTCTCTCAAACATTTAAAGAACAATTAATTGCAATATTATGTAAACTGAAATGTGCGTGCATAAATACACATTCCTCTAAAAAAAGAGGAAGAATAGACCAATTTCCTTGATGAATACTCTTGAGGAATTTTTAAATAAATACTAGCAAGGAGACTATAGAAATACATCACAAAGATCACACACTGTGATTTATACCCAAGAATAGAGGTTTGGTTCAATACTAGGAAAACTATAAGCATAATGACATTTCCGTAACAAAAATAGCTAAAATAATATGATTATATCAAGAGTTGCAGAAAAAATATTTTTGACAAAAGCTTTTTGGCAAGATCCATTCCTATTAAAAACACTAAAAAGCACAAGAAAAATGGATTTTTTTCTTAAAATTTTAAGTAGTGTTATCTAAAACCAATAGCAAGCATTATCTACAATGGGATAAATAAAATCTTTTCCCCGATAAGATCATAGTTAAATCAAACATGTCCATTATCATCATTACTATTTAGTATTGTACTAGAAGAAAATGAGGCAATAAGGATAGGCAACAATGAAACAAAACTATCACTTTTTTTTACTGATAACATGATGGTATACTTAGAAAGTCTTAGAGAATCAACTAAAAATTAGTCAAAATAATTAACAAATTTAGCAAAGTTTCAGGACATACAAAAAACTCCAAATAAATCATCAGTATTTATATATATATGTAGCATATATATACAGTATATATATACAGCAAGAAAAGATAGAAACAAAAATTCCATTTAAAATAACTGTAGGTGGTATAAAATTCTTGGAAGTCTACCTGCCAAGTCACACACAAAAACTATACAAACTCAATTATTAAGTATTTTTCACATAAATACAAATCTAAACAATTAGATAAATATTAATTGCCTGTGGGTAGGCCAAGTCAATATAATAAAAATGACAATGCTACCTAAATTAATTTACTCATTCAGGACCATATACCAATTGAACTGTCAAAGAATTATTTTATAGAGCTAGAAAAACAACTATAAAACTCATGTGGAGGAAAAAAAGATCAAGAATATCAAGAGAATGAAAGAAAAAAAGCAAAGGAAATTGACCTAGCAGTGCCAGATCTCTAAGTATACTACAAAGTAGTAATTATCAAAGCAATCTGCTACTGGATAAAGAATAGAGTGGTTGATCAAAACACTAAATTAGGCATATAATATACAGAAGTAAATGATCAGGATAACCTAGTATTTGGTAAACCCAAAGATCTACTCTTTGAGTTTTCACAGTAATGCGAAAATTTACTACATTAATTTTTGCACATTATGGAAAACATTTTTAGTTACTAAAATATATGCATTTATGCAAAGTAGTGTCCTTTCACGTACCAATGCTGTGTTTTACAACCTATACCTTTTTTTTTACAACTACTTATGGTGATTTCTTCCTATTTCTCCAGTGCCCCAAGAGTGAAACTGAAGTATATTACAAAACACATTTTTACTTCTTAACAATGATGACACCTATCTTGTGAATTACTACCTTTACATTGCAATTAAAGTGCTTACTTTCAGGTCAATTAAGAAAATCACAGTTTGGGAAAGTGAGGTCCAGAAAAGGTCAATGATTTGCTTCAAATCACCCAAATAGTTAAAGGTAGAATTTGGACTTGAACCTAGTTTCTCTTATTTTTAGTCCTGGGCATTTCCCATTTTTGCCATGTAAATTGACAGATACAGTCATCATAATACCATATTTGAAAGTGAATAATTTTGTTCATGGTAAGAATGTTTCTAATTTACATTAGTTTAAGTGTGATTCAATATGTTAAATACATTCCTTTTAGAATTTCCAGATTGAACTGCATATTGTCATTGAATTTACAGATATCTTCCGCTTAATAGCTCTGACCAGCTATAAAGACACATGTTCCATTCATCTACTGGGGCCAGTATCAAAAGGACACCAGCAACCATTCAGTATTTTTGTACTGTACTACCTTTAATAAAACTTGGACAGTTATACCCATAATTAAACTGTCCAAGAAAGACTGACTTTGGACACCCACACACACACGCACGCACGCACGCACGCACGCACACACACTATGACAGAAAGTCTTTCTCTTCCCAATAGTCTATTTTTTTCTGAAGATTTCTATTGCCTCATGAACTCATATTTTCTATAATTGCTATTACCAGGATAAATTAGTCTCTTTTTTTCTGAACAAGGACAGTGAAGTAAAGAAAACAATGACAGAAAGCATTTAACAGTCATAAAAATTATTTATTCTGAAATGGATATGGATTCATTCAAATGACAACATAATTAGGGCCATACTAATAATAGACTATAGGTATGAAACATGGAAAGTACACGACAAAAATTATGTAATATTATTTGTGCAATCTTATACAATGAGTTTATTAAAACAAGACTTCTTTCTCAGGTAGAAAACTATTTCCAGTGGAGTGAGTTGTAGATTACATTACATTTTTTATTATAATTTACTCAGTTAAATATGTTGGTGGCACCTGTGGGCCCCTGGTATTCAGATCCACTTCAGTTTACCAAAGAAGGTAGGAACAATCGTGATTGCTGAAAACTTCTCTGTTCGTTTGACCTTTATTGTAACTGAATTTTTTTACTAATGAAATTATTTCATAAAATCATTGAGCATTTTGATTCTGGATGATCTCCAGCCATTGTCAGGAACACTTAGCTGTTTTTGTGGATTAAAGATTCTATTTCAGTCTGCCTTTTCCATGTTTCCTTCATTTCCTCTCTTCTCTCTTCCACTTAGGTGTTTTCTATTCCAAACTGGTTTTAAATTCATAAAGGTCCCTGAAAATACAGGGGGGAAAGGGAATCAAGGAATTCTAAACAATAATTCTTGCCTTAAAGAATCTTTAACAACTATATTTCAAAATAAGTGATTTCCCTTGTGATCCAATGTATTTTATATTATGCATTTAAAACCATTATTCTTTGAAGAGATTCATAGACTTCACCAGACTACCAAAAGAAAGGTAAAAAATCCCTCTACTAAAGGAATTCAAGTAAGAATAATGAGCCAGTGGTACAACTCCATCATGAAAGATCTCTAACTCCACCATGATTTTCACATTTCATAGTGTTTGGTTGTCGTTGTTGTAGCAACAGCTAACATTTATGCAGCACTTTAATGCTTGTAAAGCACCCTAAATGCACTCTGGAGGAGAAGTGAGGCTGGTGACCTGCACAGCCCACCCTCACTCAAAACAAAGTCAAGTGCAAGTCATGTCATTATTTCTCTGATGACATAGTCTTCTTTGGCAATCAAGGATGAACACACACGCTATTGGTTCAAAACCCCATCAATTATGTTCTTTCAATTTTAGGGGTCCCAAAGACCCCAGTTTCATTTAACCATTTAACAGTATGATTAGTTTTTTTATAAAAAGTATTCACTTCAAAAGTAGACATACAAACATCCTTCCCAAAATCTAGGGGAATAATCTGCCCCCTACATCACCTCAGTTGCTGGGGAATGGAGGAGGATTAGATTTAGCACTTAATTTTGTTAGTAGATAATATAGTCCCACCAAGTTCTGAGTCTAAGGGCCCCCTGAGCTTATGTCCTGGTACCTAAGCTTCTCCGGCCTTCCCTGATGGGCTGGCAGCAAAATTCAGATTAGAATCTGGGCTTTGAGGTCTCCACGGCTCATGTTCTGGGTCCCAGATTCTACCACTTGAACCTAGAATTTAAAACAACCACCAAAACAGAAGCCTATCCTTGGAATCACAGGGCCCAAAGAAAAAAAGAAAGATGGTTTTTCCTCCTACCCACCTTGGTGCATGATACCCATGTTGCAGGTAAAGAAAATCTTCACTCCTAGAAGCTATCAGAAAACAGAGAACAAGAATGTCCCAATCCGGCAGTTCTAAAGGCTCATCCTTTTTTAGCCATGTAGCCAAAGGAGAGAGGCTACTAGCACCCATATGATAGGAGGATACACGTAGTCTCCCAAAAGCAGGTGCTCACTATCTTCTATACGGGTGCCCCCAAATAGGTGATCTGGGGATGTGTCAGAGCAGTGCTCCACAGTTTAATGGGGTATTGTGACCAACCCTCTAGAGCAATGGTTCTCCACACTTAGCAAAGTTGATTCTCAAACAGCAAACATATATTCTGTCCCTTACCCCAAACATATAGCTTTATTAGACCTTCCAGCATGTGTGTTTTGCTGGTATGAACTTTTAAAATCCAAGAGCCATTATGGTAACATAATGAGACTTTATAGGAATTGGGAAATGATACCTACTCAGTTAAATATAATATAAACTAGAATAATATAAGTACATAAATTTTCCTCCTCAGTGGAATTATTTCTTTTTCTCTATTGTAAATCTCCTTTTGGAGAATTTTTCATACTCCCTAGCTTTACTTAACCTGTAGAATCTTAGTAAAATCCCACCTACACTCTCTCTAAAGTGCTTAAAATTTGCTTTTACTGACCTCTTATAAGTAAGAATTGTGTTCAGAATAGAAGTCTCCTTCACTGGTTTTTCCACTTTTTAAAGAATGTAATTAGCATGTCAATCACAATTTTAGAGACTCTTCATTTGAAAAAGATAGAGTTCTAACAATCATCTGAACAATTGACAACTCTCATTATTATATCAATACTCTTACTAGATATGTGACCTGTTTGCTTAATTCTTACTCAATTAATCCTTCAAACTCATTTTTTTGTCTTTCTCCCCATTGATGATTGTTTCCTATTTCTTTCTAAATGCAGCAACTGACTCCTTGTGTTTGCCTTTATTCCATCTACTTGTTTCCTTTCCATACTAAATGGCAGGGCTGCCCTGATTCAGTGGCCATAGTCAAAGGGTATACTATGATATAGCTGAAGGCTTTTAGAAATCTGCACCCACGGAAGAGGAAGAATGATGGCATAGAAGATGTATTGGAGTTTGGAACCAAGAGACTGCAATGAAATGCAAAGAGAAAAGCACTTGATTTGTAGCCAGAAGACCTGGATTTAAATCTCTGCTACCTATCTGTGTCACCTTGGGAAAGTCACTTAACCACTCTGGATCTCCATTTCCTCAAGTGTAAAATGAGTGAATTGGATTATATGACTTATAAGATCCCCATCTCTTCTGAATCTGTGATCCTATGATACTAGCACAGTGTTATCTCTAAGAGTAGAGATTATTGTATAGTAATATAGTATACATTATTATATACAAACCAATCATTGAAAAACTCTAAACTTCACTTTTCTCATCTGTAAATTGGGGATAATTTTGTACTGTTTTTCTCAATGATTTGTTATGAAGAAACTTACATAAACCTTTAAGAAACTTTTCTCCTTTGAATGGGTTTTACATTATTTTATATCACAGACCACATCACAGATATTATTACATAATTATGTGTACTTTCTTTACATATCCACATAGATGTGTAAATAACATGAAGAAAAATTAACTGTGAGTTGCATGACTGTTATTACACCTGTTCAATAGTGTGGCAGCTATTTGTGGTTTTTTGATTTGGGATGATGATAGCTTGTGGTTGCTGGGACTGCCAGAGGAAAAATTATCATAACGTGACACCACTTAAAAATCAATGAAACAGAAAAAAAAATGAGTATTTTTAAATGGCATTCCTTAGCTTTTTTTTCTGAACTGTAACAGTTCAGAATTAAAAAGTAGTTGAAGGGATTTCTTTTTAAAATGTTTTCACAATAGGAAAACAATCTGATACTTGAAGTCATACATATTTTATTCTTTGGAGTGCTTCAGCTCCTCTGAATTAAAGTAGGAGCACTATTGAAGTTGTTTTCAGTTTGTTGTAGTAGAAAGGTGACAGGCGTGAGTTTTAGCCTCAGTTCTTCCACTATTTAGCTGACTTTGGATAAATCATTTAATGTTCTTGGATTTTGATTTTCAGCTTAGTAAAATGAGGATCCACCTACAGGAAGGCAACCAAGTGATCCTTATCTCCTCTCAAATTCCCTTGATTCCAAGTTCATCAACCTCCTTAGTTAGCTCTCAGGATCTGTACCTTGACTTCACTACTATCACATATAGGAATGATTATTCCCTTGATCTCCCCATAATCTATAAGTATGTCCCCTTTACTGGCTGTAAGTATGACTTTCTTTTTTATGATCATAATCTACTATCTTTTGACCTCTCACCGTATCACTTACTAAAAACTACTTTCTGTCTTCTTTGCAATATCCAGACCCTCCAATCCTCCCTGCTTTCCCAGACATCATTCCTGTTCTGACCTCCTTATTGTCCCACTAAAATCATATGCTGAGAGTTAATCAATTTAACTTTCTACTGTCTTCTACCCAAGTCCCTTGCCCCTTTTTCCTGTTTTTCTTTTTATCTTGCTTATCCTTTTTGAAACCCCTAACATGAGATGACTCCTCCTCCATTTGTCTTCTCTACTCCTAAAAGGGGCTTCTGAACATAGATGAAGTCACACCATGCAGACTGAGTCCATTACACATCTCTGTTATATTATCTCAACTTGGCCCTCAGTGCAGCCCACTATTCCTCTTATTTACTTCATTCCTCTCATTCCACACCTTTTCCCAAGGCAGTTACACTACCCTACCTCATCCACCTTAGCAATGAACCTAACCAAACAGTTCACTGATTGAACCGAGAACCTACAATTCATACTATGCATCACCTCAACATCATCCACACTTTCTCCTCATTTGTTCCAATACTGAAGGAAGAGCTGGACCTTCTCTTCATGTTGATGACATCCTCCTTTGTTCCCCCTCCTCAGACATTTCTGTTTGGGACTCTGTACACCTCCATAATGGTTTAGCAGCAAGAGGTCATAATGTATCTAGGGATAAACTCCAATTTGTCAACTAGGATTGTAAAGTTCCTAAGACATCATCTCTCTCCCTCCAGCCTTTGCCTGGACTCATCCCATTTTAAAACTATCATTCAGGTCATGGTACCCCACACCAAACATCAGCTCTATGCCTTCCTTGGTCTGGCAGGCTATTGCCATCTATGGATCCCTAACTTTTCAGGAATTGCCTGCCCTTTTATGACTTCCTAAAGGATTCTATACCTGAGACTTGACTTACCCCAGAAACTCACAAGTCCTTTGATTCTTTGAAGTCTTCCCTCTAATATCCACCAACTTTAGGTTTCCTTTATTTGATTTATTTGTATTATTTATTTGATTTATTCATCTCTAAGCAGTTCAGACTACTTACAAGTTATAGTTTGTCCTTTGTTCTTGAAGAGAATCATGACGTGACTTGTAAATGAATTGGATTTAAGTGAGGGAAGGTTGTGCAAATTCACTAGCCTCACTTTCTCTTTCAGAGCCATCTGGGTTCAATGGTCATATATAGATCAGGACAACTAGAGAGGGGCCAGGATGCAGTGGGAAACCTTGACCTTTTTAAACTAAATTCTTCCCAGTTCTCCCTTTGACCAAGGCAATGTCCATTAAGTGATTGGGGCTGCTTAAGAAGTGAGTCAAGGGATGAATCCTTTAATCACAAAAACAATAATCAGACTGAGAGAGGGAGATCCAACTTATTTGCAAATCATGGAATCCTCTTCCTGAAGTCATGATCCTCTTTGAGAATGGACAAACCATAATTCTCCTCTGAGATAAAAGGGAATGCAGTTGATGTACTAATACAAAAAAAAATGGAGAAAACTTCCATGCAATGGGATACTATAGTAAAACTTTGGACAGTGTGGCTAAAGGTCTCCCAGGCTGTCTTCAGGTAGTAGTGGCCATGGCTGTCCTTGTCTCTGTCACTGACAACATTAGTCTTGACTCTACCTTAACGGAAATACGTGTTCCCCTAAATTCACATCGTACTCAGCACTTGTCCCCTACTAGAGTAGACAGTGACTGTGTCACTGAAGTGACTGTGTTACCCAAGACTAATCTGACCATCAAACATGTAAACACACTCAATCCTGCCACCTATCTACCTGAGGGAGAAAGTGAAGATGAAGCTTTAGACCATGACTATGTAATTTATCTGGATGTCTTACTTTCTCCCTGGGAGGACCTGAAGGAAACAACCTTTGAGAGAATATACTTTTTGACTGGTATACTGATAAATCTTTCTTCATAAAAGAGGAAGGAGACCTGATTGCTGGTTATGGCATCACCACCATCACAGAAGTAGTTGAAGCTTCATCATTACTTGATATTTATTTGATACAACAAGTCAAACTCAAGGAAGTGGTCAGGGCTTGTGAACTAGGAAAAGGAAATGGGATTAATAGCTACACTGATAGGAGGTATGCATTTGGGGTGGCACATGACTTTGGGATGCTATGGAAACATTGGGGCTTCCTTATTTCCTCAGAACAGCCATTAAAAATCAGAAGCAGATTTTCTATCTATTAGATGGCTTACGGCTTCCCCAGAGCATACCAGTAATCAAAATTCCAGGGCACAGCCAAGGAAACAGTATTCATGTCCAAGGAAATGACTTGACTGTTCAAGCAGTTAAAATCACAGCTTTAACTCCCCAAACTCCTGAGTGAGTGGCTCCCATAGGAGAGGTCCCTACGGAACTTTCACTTTTCCCCATAAGTATGGCCTTACAATATCCATCTCACCCAAAAGACCTGCCTAAGCCTTTTAGCTCAACAAAATAAGAAATAGCCATAGGCCAGAAAAGAATGCTTACCACAAAACAAGAAAAGCTTCAAAAGGAGGGATGTAAATTTGATAAAACTATAGGACTATGGGTCAGCCCAAAGGAACTTATAGTACCTACTAAGAATTTATCCCTCCCTATGATGGAACACCTGCACTCATTCAGCTGTTAGGGAACTGAGAAGCTAAAGGAGCTTGCTTTGAAATGGATGGAAATAATAAATCACAGGCAAAATTAAATAGGAATTTTGAGAGCATCATTTATTAGTCAGACTGGCGGCTGCCTCATGGAGAGACCCAGAGAAGACAGCCCCGAACTGAAGTGGGTGAGTGCATTTTAAGAATTTCAGCGCTACTCGGTACAGCCTTGAAGTTTCCACAACAAACAGAGTTCTGACAGAGCAAGAGGGGGGCTTGAAGCAAGAACCCCCAAACAGAAGGTGGTTGTCAGGGTGCTACTAGGCAAAGGAGCCCAACAGAAAACAGGTGCCAGGAGAGGTACCCAATCAAAGACTGGCTGTCATAGTTGTCAGGAAGTGGGGGTGCTCAGCAGAAGGTGGTTACCTGGCAATGGGGGTCTAACATTAGGGGGGCACAGGTGGTTACCATGCAAATGGACTAAACAAGAAATAACTGTTAACAATTAATCAGATATTTCACAAACCAAAGGGGAATAACATTTTGACAGGGGCCCAAACAAAAAAACCTTTTACTAGGCAAGTTATCCAACCCTACCCAGTAACCTAACAGATACCTCTCAACCTAGGGGCTCAGGGAAGAATAATGTCCACTTTAGCTTGAAAATATTGGTGGGGGAGTTTTCACAGGGCTGAGGTCACGGCCTATGAGATGTGTCCCACCTACCCCAAACACAATGCATCCAAGCCTCTGAAGCCTGCCCATGGGTAGATTTGTCTCCCAGATGCACCCTTTGAAAACTTGCAGATCAACTTCATTCAGTTGCCATCCACCCTTGGTTACATACATACAAATTTGCTTTGGTTATGGTCTGTATGTTCTCATAGTGTGTAGAAGTGTTCCCCTGTCGTACTGCCACAGCCTCTAGTGTACCAAAAATCGTATTAGAAAAAAGTCATTCCATTATGGGGGGGTTCCTAAGGAAATACATTGATAGAAGGACCCATTTCATCAGAGTTCCATTAACTAGGTTGTTTTCATCCTAACTAATTACTGAGCACCTCTATTGTGCCTATCACCCCAAGTCATAAGGAATGGTTGAAAGAGTTAATGGGATACTTAAAACTTCCCTTGCTAAATTCTCTGAGGAATTAGGAATCCTCTGGCCCAAAGCCCTTTCTTTAGCCCTGCTAGGCCTCAGATCTATACCCTTTGGTTCCTACAACTCATTCTCAATGAGATAGTTACAGTATGCCCAATGCCACTACAGGTGGGAAGCATAAGTATCAAAGGCTCCTTCCTACAATATTGTATTGGATTGGTTCAGGAAATATAAGAGATTTACCAACTTGTCTCACCTTTCCATCTTTTAGAAATTCCAACTGAGACTCAGACTCTGATCCAGCCCTATGAGGGGGTTTACTGGAAACACCATCTCTAAAAACAGTCCCTGGAGCCCCTGTGGAAAGGTCCCTTTGAAGTCCTGCTTACCACTCCCACTGAAGCCAATATCTCAATATCAATATCTCATTGGGCAGTACCCAGAATGTCAATATCTCAAAAGGGCAGTACCACCCACCTGGATTCTGAAACCTAGTGGTGACCTCATCATAAAAATCGAACAGAGTCCTGAACAGCCAGCATCTGAGGTGGACAACTATTCCCCAAACCCCCAGACTGAGAAGCAGATGACAGCAGATGCAGACCACCAATCCAAAAAACAAGATGTTTTAAATTTTGTTATTTAAAGTAAATGTTCCCAGGACTTTAATTTGTTTTGAGTTTTGATTACCAGATAGTTATCTGAATTGTCACAAATTGTCACATAGAAAATGGTGTGTGCAGTAGTCTGAGGACTGCTAAGGTGGATGTCTGTGCCTGGAAAGGTTGTGAGGATAACTCAAGATATGGCCTAGGTAGGATCCTCCTGACTCTATTTCCCCATTGTGTTATTTCTTTTCCAGAAAAGGAAAATTCCCACCTGATTAATCTTGAGCCTTGCTTTTAGCACTTCACAACTACATAATTGGCCATCAGACATGACTCATGCCTGAAACCAAAACAAAGCAAAGGGAGTTTTTTCTCTTTTTATATGATAACTATGAACTTTTTGCAGCAAATGTCTTCCTAGCCTGATATTTTTTCTTCTTTATTCAACTTGTAACTCACTTATTTTTACATAAGATTAAAACAATGTTTCAGATGAATTTGCTCATTGGTCTTCAGGGTTGTTCCAACCTTTGACCAAAAGAAGAAAATGTGAAGTGAATTATGATTTTCATATTAACCAAGATGCTATGTGTAATTAATGTACTAATAATTTAGAGCTTTCAGGAGACTCTGGCTTGAAAGTCAGAGACATACAATGTAGCTTGACATGATCAAATCCTTAACAATTCTCTCACAATCACTACATTCCTCTGTCTGTATATATTAAGTGAAGCAAATCAAAGATTGTAGAACCTGTTCCTGTTATAGAACTCTGGTCCTGCACCCTACCAAGTAATGATCCCCAAAGACTTGAAATAAAACGTTTCCCACAGGACTCCAGAACACCTGCATTGTGGACTTGC
>JAQQSK010008557.1:0-13461 GCA_028658325.1 Potorous gilbertii
CTCAGGAAGGAAAGGACGGGATTGACCGTGCACAAAGTTTGGGATTTGTATTCAAAAATATCCCTGCCTTCTACATTGTATAACTTTGCCTTCACTTTCCAGGATCTAGTGTACATACTTGTCCTTCTCCCTCTATAAAAACTACTTTGTAGATTGTCATGTAACATGACTCAGAATGGAAACTCCAGGTTAACATAAGCTGGGTTCAATCTTTTTGTTATTGATTAGTTGTTTTTCAGTCTTGTCCAACTCTTCATGATCCCTGTTGGGAATTTTCTTGGCCAAGATACTGAACTAATTTGCCATTTCCTTCTCCAACTCATTTTACAGATGAGGTCAATAGGGTTAAGTGCCCAGGGTCACACAGCTAGTAAGTGTCTGAGACTGTATTTGAATTCAAGTGATCCATCTACTGTGCCATCTAGCTCCTGGAATTCCTTAATAATCATAGTCCTTGGCTCATGGCCCCACCCAGGCCTTTCTTGGGCATAACAAAATTTGGCTCATTTTTCCTCTACCTGGGTTTGTTGTAGGAGTCTATAAGACAATACTTCCCCCCCTTTTCTGTCTAAAGAATATTTTGGCCTGTGCCTACGGATCCACCGGAAGAAAAGAAGACAATTAGCTGCTTCCATGAAAGAACCCAGGTTGGTTGTTGAACTATCAAATATAAGATAGTCTGTATTTAACCTGACCAAAAATAGAACTCAAAGGACTTTCACTTGAGCACCTAAAGAGTCAGGACAATAATCCTTCCCCCTTCAGGGGGCCCTTGCTTCTAGAAACCTACACAGCCCTTCTAACTTATATTATTACCCTAAGTTCCTCCTCCCCAAGCAGGGGAAAGCACTGGGGGCTAGTAGTATCAAGTAATCCACCCCTACCCCAAAGACAGCATTCTGCAGTGGAAGAAGTGTGATATTTGGAGTCTGAGAACTTGTATTCAGATCTTAAACCTGTCACTATATGACCATGGAAAAGTCAATTAATTTCCCTTCTCCTGAGTTTCCTCATCTGTGAAATGAAGCAGTTGGACCTTATGACTTCTTAGGTCCCTGCTAAGCCGATATCTACGATTCCTCTGGTGACCTATATAGTTCTTTAAACATATTATGGTCCTCGATGGACCCCAAACGGAGAAAGCATCTAGGGTTTCTAGAGAATCAAGATGAGTGTCCAAGGGACCTATACAATCTTCCAGGTTAATAGTACTATCTTTCCCCAAAATCCTACCCACCCTCTCCAATCAAGGGAAAAGAACAGGGGTCAATAGAACATTGCTTTCCCTAGACTTTCATAGTCCCACATAACTCACAGTGTAAGTAAAAAGTAGGGTGCAAGCTAATACAGGAGAAAAAGTTATGAATTTTGAGCCAGTCTGCACTAAACCTCAGTTTTGTCGCACAGTAGCTATATGAATAGCAAGTCATTTAACTCCTCTGGACCTTAGTTATCTATAAAACAGGGGAAGGTTGGAACTACATTACCACTAAAATCCTCTCTAAATCTGTGATCTATGTAGTAATGCCCTGTGGCCTATGAACCTCCGGACTGTGGTTCTGTTCATTGCTGCTCCACAGAATCCAGACGTGGTTCTTTGTTGAACCTCCAGTGTCTTTCTGCTGCTAATACTTGAATCTCTGCTTCTCCTAACTTGTCTCAGGTACTCTTTACCATTCTGTTACTAGCCCCTGGAAATCCACGGAAATCCCTGTGGCTCCATGTGCAAGTCATGGGCTACATTTGAGATACAGAACAAAAATGATGGCCTCTACCAACCTCCAACTCTGGTTCTCTGTGCCTGAGTCCTAGTGTCTCTGTTCTGCCCTTATAAAGGGTGAGTCCAGTGGCATGTCCCAGGTTCAAGAATTGGCCATAAGTCAATTAATCATCTTTGTGGTTACCATGGGGTAACCCAGGACTCGCTAAGCATGAAATTCACATCATATCAATTAATTAAATACAGTCAATCCTCAACATTCACACCTCATTCCAGGTTCAACATTCAATCTACTATACCACCTGGCTGCTTGTATTTTGTAGGTCTTTAATATTTACAAGGCGCTTTTCAAATATTATCTCATTTTTAGCCGCATAACTTCCAGAGGTAGATGCTATTGGTATCACAGTTTTTTTTTCACATTTATTCATTTTTAACGTATTGAATAAAGCATTTTCATAACATAGAATAGGAAAAAAAGATGATTGCACATGAAACTGCAAATCTATTTTGTACAACTGGCTATTCCTTTTAAATATATAATAAAGTTATGTAAATCTTTCTTTTCCCCCCTTTTTCTTCCCTCCCCTCACTCCATTAGAGTGAGAAACACTCTACCATTAGATACAAATAAGTGTATGTATATATATATTCACATATCCATGTGTGTATACATACATATGTATATATATATATATATATACTAAAATTATTCTTGCATGAATATAGTATCTTCATATATTCTATATATTAATTTGGAAATTTAGAACAATCCAAATGACTATTTGATGGATGAGGAAACTAAGACACACAGAAGCTGACTTGTCCAGGGTCACAGAGCTACTAAGTGTCTGATGCTAGGTTTGAACTGAGTTCTTTCTGACTCCAGGTCTTGTGATCTAGCCACTGCACTACCCAGTTGCCTAATGTCCAACTTAAAAAATATGAAAATCAAGGAAAGGTAAATCAATTTTGGCATACTTTTTCCTGTTTTGTGTCATGATATCCCAGCTTTTTTTCTTTTTCAAACAATTCTAATTTCTGCCTTTTGATTTTTACTTCATAGTCATTTTCTAACATACAGTTATGAACTCCTTTCCTAAACTGCAAACCTTCTCTTGTAACAAAGGAGAAAAAAATTTCATAAAGAAAATTAATGCATCAACTCTATCTGTCAGTGTAGGTAGATACATCACATGCTCTTGGTCCTTAGATAACTAAGGGGCTCAGTGGATAGAGCTGGAGTTAGGAAGACCTAAATTCAAATTCAGCCTCATGTACTCCCTAGTTTTGTGACGCTGGGCAAGTCATTTAACCTCTCTGGGCCTCAGTCTCCTCACTTGTAAAATGAGGATTACAGTGGTACCTACCTCTAAATGTTCCTGGGGGTATCAAATGAGATAATATTGGCAAAGCATTTTGTAACCCTAAAATGCTCTATAAATGAATGTTAATTATCATTAGTTCTCAACATCTTAAATATTTTAATTCAATTTTATTTTATTTTCAGTTGCAAATTCTCTCCTTCCTTCCCCACTAGTTCTTATCCATACAGATTTCATATCCTCCTTCCTACAACATACACTCCTTCTTGCCTGCCTTAATTACTCCCCCTTTCCTAGATATTCCTCAGTCTACTCCTCTTCAATCCTCCCTTATAAGCTAAAGCCATCTGTGTATTTGCCTGCCAATCTTTATGACATATGTATGAGCAGGACTGTGCTGGTAAATAATTAATCACCAACTTTCTGAGAGGGAGTATATACAACACACTTCTAAGTTTAATCTTCATTTTTAACTTTTTCTTCAAAATTTTCTTATATCTAGACAATCAAAACAATAAATCCATCCCTGATTTGTAGTGTTAGCCAATTTCCTAGGTATAAATGCTCACACTGAAAAATCTAACAATCTGTTCTCTGGTAGCTGCTTTGAACTGCTCCAGCATATCCCTGTATGTAAGAGAAGTTAGGTGAAATAGAATGCTAGAACTGGAAGAGCCCTTACAGATCATTCCATCCATCATTGTCATTTGCAGGTATGAATATTTAGGTTCAGGGAAATGAAGAGACTTGCTGAGAATACCCAGATGTTTGGTGGCTCCTGGAGATCAGGACTACATGTGAGAAATTCTGACTTCCAGTCCAGTATTCTTTCCAGGTAATCACATTAGCTCTCACCTTACATAGATAAAACAAAACCAGTCCTGGAATACACAGGAATCATAGCGTGCCTCACATGATGGATGGCAGACCTGCAGCTAGCAGTCATCCCCTTATGATGGGAGAGTTCCTATTCCTAAAGCAAGTATTTGATTTCTTCATAGTGATCTACAGGGCTACCTGATTTTCTCAGCTGGGTTCCCTTCATGATGCCAGAAAACCAAGCTCTCTGCCTCCTACAAACTGGGTCATTTGTGAGAGATACAATGTCACTTCCCCTTTAAGGCTGGAAAACATAGGGGAGACCAAGCCTGGCAATCAGAGATGGCATTGACTGGGCTGGTAAATGGAGGATTCCTTGAATTTTGCATTCTCCGCCTTACAATGTCTTTGATTGCCAGCACTGTCAGTTCAGGTTTAACATATTTCTATGGAGAACATCTGTGGCACAGAGCATTCTTCATCCTGGCAAAAACAGACAAGGCAGGGCTGATTTCCCCCCCACACTCTCCCACCCACCCCAGCACAGGATATAGTCTGACATGCACAGTGGCACTTAGAATATATTTGGAGCTTAGATGGTTTCTTAGTATTGAGAACCAGAAGCTTTCACCTTATTGGGCTTCTCCCTTTTTCTACTTTTGTGCTCCTTCTGACACCAGGCAGGGCACAGTGGGAGCATATTGGGCAATTCTTTCCCCCTTCTCTCTCCTGGGCACCTGTTCATTCCCACAAAATCAGCCCTGAGCAAAAAAAAAATGATGAAGTAGTCCAAGTTTTTTAGTGTTTTTTTTTTGTCCCTACCCCACCTTAGCACAGTGCTTGGCACATAGTTGGTGCCTGATAGATGCTTATCAACATAGTAGGCACTTAATACAGTCTAGTTGATTGACTTATCTTATGCACCTTATTACCTCCCACCAAGTGTCCTCTCTCTTCCTTCTTTCCTGATCCAAATGTTCTCCAACAATCCCAGTTAGGGAAGAAAGTATCTTATAAAACTAATTCACAATGAGGGTTAATGACTTTATGCAATAATTCTCCCTTAGTTGGAAAGTAAACAATGACTTGCCTAAAAGAGATATTAATTCATGACAATTAATATCTTATCATTAGAATTCCAAGCCAGAGTGTCAGACCATTAGGAAAATTGTTTGAGGGCAAAAGTGGGCCTTATTAGAGAGAAGGCTACCATCTATCCTGTCTATGTGTTAGGTTGTATACATATAAGCATTTTATTACTTGGAATGCTATATTGAAAATGGGACAGCTAAGTAGTGCCACAGTGCATAGAGGGCCAGGCCTTTAGTCAGGAAAACTCATGTTCCTGAGTTCAAATCTGGCCTCAAACACTTACTCATTGTGTGACCCTGGGCAAACACTGTTTGCCTCAATTACTCATCTGTAAAATGAGCTGGAGAAAAAAGTGGCAAACGGCACCAGTATCTTTGCCATGAAAACCCCAGATCAGGTCATGGGGGGTTGGACATGACTGAAAAACGACTGAGTAACAAAAATATTGAAAGAACTCTGGGGCAGCATAATTAAGAATTATGAGAATTTAGAATTAAGAGCCAGGCAATCTGGGTGACCTCAGGCAGGTCATTGAATTTTTCCGGGCCTCCATTTTCTTACATATAAAACTGGGTCAGACTAGATTATCTCTAAGGTACCTACCAATTCAAAAATTCCATAATGCTTCTGGAAGGATTACTCCAAAAAATTTTTTAAAGATTTTTTTTTACAGAACCAGAAACATTGAGTGATATGCAGAATTTTCTGAACATTCATTTTCAATTCAATAAATATTTATTAAGTATCTACAGTGGAAGTCACCTACCAGGCTCTGGGGATACAAAGACAAAATGTAAAACAGTTCATTTTCTCACATAGCTTACCTTCTACTTGTGGGGGGAAAAGAGAGAAGATGCCACGTCTAAACAGATGTACTGCAATGTACTTTCTGCATGGAAAAAGCATCAGAAACTAGATCAGGAAAACCATTCTAAAGAAAATGGCACCAGGATTGAGGCAACCAAGTTTTCTAAGCTAATGGAGGTAAAGAGGAAGCTCCCTCTAGGGGTGGGGAACTTATGGTGAAATGATTATAACCCACTACATGTATTTGCCCCCACAATATGAAGGGACTGTAGGTACAGTGAAAATGTGGTAAATAACAAAGGAAATGAAATACTGTCCTTGTCCTAGAGAAATAAAAATCTCATCTTTTTAAACTATTTTTACTGATCCTACCTTTCCTTCTGAACCAGTAATAGAGTTATCTCTGTAGGAAAAAAATATATCTCAGGAATATCCTGTGCCTGAAACCAATTATTTTGGCCTCTTACTTTGCAAAGGACTCTAGGAAATGGGGGTTAAATGGGGGTTACTTTGACGCCAAGTTGTATAAAACACCAGCTAGGAAACACACAAGTCTGTAACAACTGTCAATGCTTGTATGTGAAGGTGAAAATAATTATCCTTTAGCTTTTCCTAGTGGGCTCAATGTCAGTAAGTGTACGACCCAATTCTTCTACCATCCATACTCTTCAGGGCAAGAGTTGTTGTTCCTCATGACTTCAGGATTATTTTCATTGGAGTCAAAAGGGCACTGCTACTTCATGAAGCCAAATATTTGCTGTGATAATGAAGCTTTGGCACCTCTCTATTTCTAATCATCTGGAAGGGCTTTAATGGACTTAAAAGCTCAGGTGGTGTATGTTTGGAGAGAAAAGGTGCTAACCTCTTATGCTTAGACGCCACAAACGAATGTGTCATTAGCACCCTGTTTGCATTAGAAACCTTTCTCTTGAGAGCCAATGCTTTGGGAGAAAGGATAACTAATACTGGGTCCTGGTTGGCACCAAATAACCTTTCCCATACTGAAGTGACCTGTGTTTTTCTCTTTGTCATGTAGAGCCTACTAATAATATGTGTAACTTTGAGACAGGGGATGAATCAGATCTTTGATTCAGACCTTTGGCTTAATTTCTTAATTTTTTTTCCTCTTCCCCCCCAACAATGGCAATCTTTAGCAGCTTACAATAAATTCCGAAAGTACTACAATCTAATTGAAGTTCAGAACCTCCACTTTTTGTTTGTGCTCTGCTTTCTGCAACATTAAAGACAACACTACATAAGGCGGTAGCAATTTTGATTTGTTAAATCTACTCTCCACCCCTCAGGTCTATTATGTGATGAGAATTTTTCAGTTGTCAATTTATGGCAATAGGAAACCATGGCATTCCTCTTTTATAGGCAGCCTATACTATACTGTAGGTATTATCCTCTTTTAAATTCACCTTGTAATGTTGAAAGGATCATTGAGGGAAAAAAGAATCCTTTTTGATGTTAAGTCACTGATTTTTTGGATTTGGGGGCATGCAACAAATAAGCATCTCTTATGGATAGAACTGATGCACACATGCACCTATATGTGTGTATAGAACTGATAGATTAGAGTTGCATATATGTATATATACATGACATGCTTACAAATGTGTATAGATGTACACATGTATATAAATATACTTCTATTTATATGCATACACATGCATTCATGTTGGTCCATGTATATAAAACATACATGTGAGTTGTGTGTACATACTTATCAACCATCCCAGAATTGGGCCCCTCCTTGTCACAATGAAAAGCAGTTAAGCAAAAATAGACTGATTGATTTCTTGTTCACTTTTGAATATGAGCTTCAGCTGGATTTCTGTATCTCTTTCTTCCCCTTCTTTCCCCCAGCTCTTCTTCTGCTTTTATAAGCCAGTAGGTATGAAGTTAAAAGCCAAGCAGTGCACTGGGGTAGTCTTTGGTGGAGCCACCTCAGGAAGTGTGGAGGCTGGCTGCGTTCAAACCAAAGCACCCGCCTATGCTGCTGCCTTCCTGCTCCCTTTTCTCCACTGTCTTCCTTCCTTTGCAGATCTCTTAATTTCCCTTTCTGTCTAGATTTGGAGACATCTGTGATTCCTGTGAAAGAGTTCCTTTTTAAAAGGCAAAAAGCAGCTTTCACAAGGTGCAAGAAAACAGGACCTCAGGCAGCAAGGGGAGCTGCTCCAAAGATTGTAATACTCCTAGTATGAGCTGCAGGATTATCCTGCTGTAGAATGGTAGGAGCTGGCTTTTCAGTCCAGTGTGTTCTATTCTATTTAAGTAGTCATTGGAACCATGTGGTGTTTTTCCTTTGGACCTTTAATTGCCATTGCATGGAACATAAAAATAACCCTAGATACTTTGCATTCATATTCGCAGTGGGAACACTTGATTATACATCTCTTTATAAATCCTATCCACAAAGACCAGGGTCCTTTGCTCTGCAAGGTCTTTTTTTCTCTCCAGTGCCTTTCATTTGAATGTAAGGATGCCAGCTCTTTCCTTGGTGATGCTCCAGGTATAAATGTACTGCTTATATAACTGGCCTACCTTTTCTATTTTGACATGATGTACACTGGGTCATTGTAGAAAGTGGCCTCATCAACTCCTGTTACTTTGGTTTGGCGGGTACCCTTCTTACCAGAACAGTTTCTTTTGAGGTCCTCACTGTCTGGGTGCCTACAACTCCATTTTAGGTCCAGGTCTGAAATGATGGAAGTTGGAATCCTTCCTAAAGAGATTTTGTCCTATTTAAGCAGCCGTGCTGCAATGTTTGCTCTCTGTCACTCAGTCCTCTCCCCCACTTTGCCAATATTTACCTTTCTATATAAGTCCTCTTTCCCTGTTCAGTGTTTACCTCGTTGAAGTATTTGCCTTTCTTATCCCTGTTGTTAGAGCCATTGTGACATAGTGGAGAGACTGCTGCCTGTGTTCAAATCCCATTTTTGACAATTACTCATTGTGTCACTCAAAGCAAATCTCTTTACCTTGAAGAGCCTCGGATATTTCCCCAAGATTTAATCTGCTGTGTCACAAACCAGTTGTGATCTGTATTGGTGGAAGTTCTTCCTATAATGAGAGTTCTCTATATTGTTGAAATCAGATCTTTTGTATAATTGCCTAATTCTTGTTCTCTCTTTGTTTTCTTTCCCTTCATCTTAAACTCTTTCAGTTAATGAAACATGTTGGTCAAAGCTGACCTTCCCATAGTGCCCTGACTCTGAAACAGCTATAGTTCTTTGTGAATGAGATCAATTCAGAAGGTCACAGAATGAAGAACGATCATCTAGTCTAATCCCTTTATTTTACACATGAGGAAACTGAGACTCAAGTAACAATGGCAGAGCTAAGATTTTAACTCAGGTAGTCTGACTCCAAACCTAGTACTCTTTCCACTCTGTCCAACTGTGGCCTCTACCTACGTGACCCACTAGCCCATCAAAACACTTTGTGGCAGACACATATTTCTACACTAGGATATTGAGACTTTTTTAAGTGAAGAGGTTTTTTTTTCCTTTTCTACTCTTCCATCACCACCACGTTCCCTGTCTTTCTTTATTGTGTAAGCAGAATCTAGCTTGGATGGGATGATGGGGAGGGGAAATCATGTCTCAAAGATGGGGCCAAAGAAAACACATTTTCACATTTTTCATCACTCTGAAAAAAGGCTAGTCTCATGAAAGAGATAAACATCAATGATCTACTTTAAAAAGTCATGATAGTAAGGCTCAATTACACATCCATGCCCCCAGCTCAGGAGGTACCTTCCTCCATGAAGCACTCCTCAGTCCTCCCCCCATCTCCAATCCCTAAAATTTTCATCGCCTAAAATTTTGTTAAAAGTCACTGTGTCCTGATTTCTCCCTATTTTGTGTTATACTGATCTGGGTGATGGCAGATCCATTTGGGAGACTGCTCCTTGAAAGCTGGAACTTTCACATTTTTATCTTCCTATGCTCAACAACTAAAATAGTATTTTGCACATAGTAGTGCTTGTCATATATTTGTTGTATTGAAATTTGTTTGTGGAGTAATAACTGACCAGACAACTTTAGCGAATGCCTACATGGCACTCTGTAGTGTGTAGGAAAAAGAATCCATATGTGTACTGCCATGCCAAATCTTGTCCCTTGTCTGTGTTCTACTTTGGTTAGACCATGTGTGTGTATGTTCATCCTTCTTTGCTGAAGAAGACCATGACATTAGAGAAATGATGATATGACTTGTAATTGACTTTGAGTGAAGGATGGAAGGAGTGATGCCACAATGAAAACATATAGTTCACAATAGTTCAGGGAAACTTTATTTTTAAAAAAGAGGAAAACAATAAAGTTAATTCAACAACTATTTATCCCCCAGATATAGATAAAAACCATAGAACCAGTTCTATGAGTTCTGTGAAGATGAGCGTTCCTTCATTGAGGGACTTCCTGCAAGTCTTATCTTTGCCTACAATTGTCTTCAGATTGAATGTGGGGAGAAAGGAGAGTTTCCTCTCTTTTTCAAAATCCATTTCCCCAAACCCATCACCCTTCTGGACAAGGCAAGGAAGAGTGGTTAAGATCTTTAATCTTTTTGTGCTACCTTTCCCATGCAAGATCGAGGGCAAAACCTCTAGGGTTCACTTTCCTTTTCTGAATGCTATTGCTCTCCTCCAATTGGCTTTCTCTTTGTAGTTTCCACTAGTTATGAGCACTAACTATCTCCTTTCATATCAGACATTTGTGATTACTCCATGTGAAAACTCTTTTCACAAAAGAAGATTAAAAACCTATGTATTATTTAAGAGGTAAGTCTTAGAGAGTTGCTTGTTTGTATCTGAGTAATGCAGTATATAGAGTGCTGGGCCTGGAGTTAGGAAGACGAGTTCATATCCAGTCTCAGACACTATCTGGGTGACCCTGGTCAAATCACTTTACCTTGGCTTGCCTAAGTTTCCTCAGTTGTAAAATGAGGAAAATAACAACCTCCCTTGAGGGGTTATTGTGAGGATCCAATGAGATAATGTTTGTAAAGCACATAGCACAGTGCTTGACAAGTATTATGCGCTATATAAATGCTTATTCCCTACTCTGACTCCTACAGAGAAGTTTAATGATATACTCATAGACATGAAGTTAGTGTCACATTCCTAATGCCAAGTCCAGCACTATATTCACTAACCCGTACTACTTCTCACGTAAGAGTACTTTAAGGAAAGGCATACTTAAACATGTCTTCTAGGACTTACAGAAGTAATACAGCTTACATCATTGTCTTCTCCGTTATGATGTATTGTTCAAATGACCTCTGGAGAATTCATCCAGTACCAAGATTCTCAATTTGATGCTTCTGTTTTTGATAACTGGGGACAGCCAGTCAGACACACTTGTTCCTGGCTCATGTCCTTATCATCTTCTTAAGTTCTTCCTCATCATATCATAGTCTTGGGTGGTGCATGTCCAAGAAGTTATACCTCTTGCCAATTCAAGCACTTCATTCCTTATGAATCTTCAGAGCCAACTGGCTTTCGATTTAGAAGCAGGTTTTATTGCCAAATCTTCTTAGGTATTTGGACATGGAACATATTCTTTTCATCCAGGATAGTCCAAGTAGGGAAATGGGGTGAACCCACTAAGAGGCCAGGTTTGTTTTTACCATTATATGGAAACATTACTCACAATACCCTCTTTGTTTGGACTTGTTTTGCCATTTCCCTTTGGACTTACTTTCCTACACAAGAGAAGAGAGGTAGGATCGGGAGGGGGATGGGAAAGGTCATGCAACTGAACTTTCCATTCTCTAAGTGCTTGCTAATAAAACTTCACTGAAAAACTAAGTCCAGGGGGCCAGGGAGACATATGCCAAAGTTGGATTGTTCTACATCCTAAAATCTTCCAACCTTTCACTAAGATTGAAATCACAAGCATGTGGAAGAAATAAGACAGAATTTCCCAGGAGACAGAATCCCTTTGGTGTAGCCATGGCAGATCTTGTCCCTTGCCAGTATTCTACTTTGGGTAGACCATATCTGGAGTGTTGTGTTGTATTCTGGGGGCCATCTTTGGGAAAGCCATTAACTGGATGGAGAACAGCTGCCAAAGGGTGATCAGAATGACAAAGAGCCTTAAGAATAAGCCACATAAGGATCATTTGAATTTCCTGGGAATATTTAGCCTGAAGAAGAGAAGAATGGAATCAGGGAAGTGGGACAGGCAAGAGCTGTTCTCAAGTATTTGAAGAGATCTTACAGTAGGAGTATTAAACTTGTCCTCTTTGGCTCCAGAGAAGAACAAGGATCGTAAGATCATAGATTCAAAACTAGAAAGTACTTTAAAAGTCATGGAATTCAACCTCCTCATCTTACAGATAAGGAAAGAGATAGGTAGAAGTTGACTGACTTGCCCATACTAAGAGAATACTATTTACTACTCTTTCCACTATACCACAGAACCTCTGCTCCCCTCAACCCTTAAAAAGAGCAGCTATGGCTCAATTTGGTGACAAGAATCATTTATCAGGGTCTACTATATACAAACATGATGCTAAGTTCTGCCAGGCATACAACGAGATAAAAGAGGTTCCTGCCTCCTTATCCTCATAACTTAGGGAGAAAAAATATTTATAAGTGAATATTTAACAAATGCTATCAGATAATAGCCAAATGGAGATGTAGTCACAACCCTGCACACAGGCAGCCCAGGCCATAGGGTCGTTTCTCACTGCAGCAGCAGTGGGACTCGGCAATCCTGAAAGTCTGATGGATTATCTGTGACCACCCTGTGGTAGAGCATTCTGAGCTCACATGGGTCTGATCAGCCACAGTCAGACCCACTGAAATTTCACTTTATCATGGTGGCATGATTTTGGTCTTCCTTGAAGACGAAGGACAACAACCAACCAAGCATTCACACTGCACTTTAAGGTTTGCAAGAGCACTTTACAAGTATTATCTGATCCTCACAACAACGCTGGGAAGGAAATGCCCTTATCCCCATTTTGTGTGTGCTTGCCCTTCGTTGCTGAAGAATACCCTCATTTTACAGATGAGAATACTGACATTGAGAGAATTTAAGGGTCACCTATCTAATTGAGTAAGCATCTCTGGCAGGATTTGAGCTCAGACCTTCCTGACCCCATGTCCAGCCCTCCATCCAATGTACCACCTAGCCTTTTATAGTCTAAGGGAAGTCAAGCGAATGGCTCACATGTTAGGTGCAAGAAAAGTCGAGAAATTTTTCTCCTGGACTGGGTCAAGGAAGTCTTCCAGGAAACCTCCAGTTGGAATCTGGCCTTGGAAGATAAGGATAACTTGTATAGAGGATTAAAGGGAATAGATTGTATCAGACTGGAGAAACTGCATGAGAAAAGGAATAGGGTCAGGAAAGTCCAGGGGTATCTGGGACATAGTACTTCAAACCAGGTAAATAGGGCAGCAAATAGAATGATAATGCTGGAGAGTTAAGGCTTCTAGACAAGTGCCAATATCCTGTTCAACACCACTTAAAATTTATCTCCTTCAAGAAACCTTCTCTACTGATGCCCATCAATTGAGGAATGGCTGAATAAATTATGGTATATAAATGTAATGGAATACTATTGTGCTATAAGAAATGATGAACAGGAAGACTTCAGAGAGTCCTGGAAAGACTTATATGATCTCATGCTGAGTGAAAGAAGCAGAACCAGGAGAACTTTGTGCACAGCAATGACCACAGTGTG
>JAQQSK010008558.1:0-13460 GCA_028658325.1 Potorous gilbertii
AAATCATAGGATTCTTGATATAACTATGTTAAAATTATTTACTATCAATAATATACATTTATTTGGTAATATATATTTGAAAATACTTAAAAATTTTATTATTGATACTGAATTTAATGAATTAATTTCTTATTTCCACTAGATTTCCTTTTATAAAATATGACAGAAAAAGAAAATGATATGTGAAACCTCAAATCTCTATATGTGTAGCTTGACTTTTTTGAGTATATAATACATTCAGCATTTTACTTATAAAAAAGTTTTGTTTATTATGATTCCTCTGTTCTCTTCTGTGTATTTTAAAAAGTGCTTAAATGACCTTTTTTTTTCCTTTCTCCTCTTTTTGGAAAACAATTCCAGGCCCAGTTCTATCAACTCTATCAACCTTGTTGTCTAATTCTATGCCTTGAAATTCATCACTCCTCTTTCAGGAGGCTTGCAGCATGATTCACCATCGGTCTTTCAGTTTTATGTAATCAAACTTGTCCATTTTGTCTTTCGTGACTTTCTCTTGTCCTTGTCTGGTCAAGATCTCTTTCTCTCTCCACTGTGGTGAAAGGTAGTTTCTTCTCTGCTCCTTCAATTGGATGCTGATACCTTTTGTATCTAAGTCATATATCTATTTAAAGTTTATTGTCGTGTATGATGTGAGATGTTAGCCTAAAACTAATTTCTGCCAGAATTGCTTTCCAGTTTTCCCACAATTTTTATTAAATAATGAGACCTTGCTTAATAGTTTGGGTCTTTGAGTTTACTGAATTTTATGTAACTATATTTACTGCTTTTCTATGTTGTGTGTTTAACATGTCCCACTGATTGACTTCCCTTTTTTAGCCAGTACCAAATAGTTTTATTACTACTTTTTGGTATAACTTGAGATATAGTGTAGTTAGGCCTCCTTCATACACACACACAAACACACATATATTCTCCCTGGAAAATCTTTACATTTTATTCTTCCAAATTAATTTTATTATTTTAGCTCTCTAAGTAGCTCTGTTAGAATAATTGTTGTGGTACCGTATAAGTAAATTAATTTTAATATTAATATTTTAACTTTATCATATTGGTATATATTGAGGAGTCTAGGTGTAGTGCCGGACCTGGATTCAGGAAGACTTGAGTTCAAATCCAGCCTCAGACACTTACTAGCTGTGTCACCCTGGACAAGTCCCTTAACTTCAGTTTGCATGTTTTCTCAGCTGTAAAATGCAAATAATGATACTTAACCCCCAGGGTGTTCTAAGGATCAAATAAGATAACATTAGTAAGGTCCTTGGCACACAGCGGGCACTGTATGAATATTGAGTCCCAACCATGAGGACTTACTACCTTTCCACTTATTTATATCTATCTTTATTTCTGTGAGGAGTGTTTTGTATTTCTATTTATTCTGTTCCAATTGTGACATCTGCACTCAACTATAAACCTGTCTGTGCTATCTATGGTGTCCTTTCTTTTATATAAAAAGGAGCTACTTTAGACCCCTCATCTGCCAGATGTGTGTTGACAAAGCTGTTTTTCCAATAATGGTGATGATTTCTCTCACCACTGAGAGGTCTTCTGAGGGAGTTGTCTGGATTTAGGGGGTTCTATCTCTACCCATGAGCCAGGTAGGTAATGTCGTGCATAGAGCATTGGACCTGGAATCAAGAAGACCTGAATTCCAATCTAGCTTCAGACACTTACTAGCTGGGTGACCCTGGGCAAGTCACTTCACCTTCCTTGCCTCAGTTTCCTCATCTGTAAAATGAGCTGATGAAGGAAATGGCAAACCACTCCGGTATCTTTGCCAAGAAAATCCCAAATGGAGTCCTGAAGAATCGAATTGGACATGACTGAAAAGGACTAAACAACAAAAAATCCCTGCCTGTGGGAAAGAGCAGCTATGACCAACTTACATCAGAATTGTGTCCAGTTTAGGGATCTTCCACAATGGGCTTTCCACTGAGATTTTACTTCTTTTTATCTTCCTCATTACCCACACATCAGTCTTTTTGCTTCTGCTACCTTAGCTACTTTTATCTTTATTCTTTCACTGCTTTTACTTTATCAATAGTATCTCTTCCTCTGTCTTTCTAACCATGATTCACTCCTGTCGGAAGGAAAACTACTCAAAGCTTTTCGAGCTCTTTTAAAAAACTCTTTGGACAGAGATAAATGTGGAAAATTTCTCTTCCAAAGGATGACTTTTTTCATAAAATTATGGGCAAGTGAAAACAAGTATGTATAATGGAAGTTATCATATGGGTCACTACCATGAAGGCTACAGTTTGAACCCATTTCAAGTCAAATGCCTATGTAGGTCACATCATGGCCAGGTATTGAGGAGTGCCTGGGAAGCGTTCCTAGACCATAACTAGAAGTCTTTGCTCCTTAGGAAAGCGGCTTGGAGCATTCCAGTTGAGGAGTTAGAGGGTGGCTCAATATACCTTTTGGTTTTGGGTAGGGGCGAAGACCATAGGAGGCCAATATAAGGTTACCGCTGAGAGGGCAGGAAAGCAGCTGACCTCAGTGTGCCTTCTGTACATGTTACCATACCAACCCAGTGGTAACCTGTGCTACTTGTACGTCGAGGAAGGAGTAAAGTCACTTTTTCTTTATATAAGCTTTCTCTCTTCTGTGAATGAACTTAAAGTCTAAGTTTCTTTAAATTTGAAGCTTTCTAAATCTAGCACCCTGGGACAAAGACCCAGTTTCTCTGTCCTAGTTATTGTTCTGGTTGGTCCTTCAAGGATGCGATAGCATAGTTCTGTACTACCCTTCAGATTGATCAAAAGGCTCTCCCCCTGCTTAAGTTAAGTTTGTTCTAACTACCTGTAAAATGAGAGGGGTTAGACTGTACAACCTTTAAAGTCTCTGCTCTAAATTCATGGTCCTATAGCTCTGCATGAACCCCGTATGACTTCTGACTCTGATCCCCTCAACTGTCTTATATAACAGATTTTAAAATAAAGAGGAAATAAGTTCAGCAAAACCATCCTATCCACAGCTGTGTTTGTCAAAATAAGCAATCTTTCCCATCCCTCCTCCTCTACTTCTGCAGAGAGCTCTGGGAGGTATATTTTCTTAACTTTTTCTGGGTCCAAGCTTGATCAATATTGCAGTTTTGTATAGAATGTGGGCCTGCACAGCGCCCCCCCCCCCGCTTAATCTCTCTGCATGCTTATCACTGTGATAATTAGATGATTATTTGTCTCATTTTTCCCTGTCCATTTAAATTGTAGTATTTGGATATATTATTTTCTTGGTTCTACATTGGTTTATGGAAGTCTTCCTAGGCTCCTCTGAATGCATCATCTTTGTCATATCTTCCTGAGCAGCAATATTCCATTGGATTCATTACACCATTCCCCACTCAATGGGCATCTACCATGGCAAGTGCTGTTATGAATGTTTTGGTAATTTTAAGTAATTTCAAGAGGATGATGATGATATCAGTGGGAAGGGGAGAGGCAATTAGGAAAGATCTTAAGGAAATTGGGAATTTTGTATGCAAGTAAAGAGTAAATATATTCCTGATATGTAGGACTGCTTAACATTTGTAGGGAAAGGCTTCCACACAAATCTGATGTCACCACCATTTCTCAGGTGGGAGATCAGACTCAGTACTGGCTTGCTTATGTTCTGAAGATAGAGAGTGTCTCGACTCCTATCCCGGCAGTCAGTCTGGACTATATCCATGGTCAGGCTTTTCTTAGTTTATGCTTTGAAGAAAACCAGCACAATTAAGTTCACACTTCTAGGGAATTCAACATCTTTTTGAATCTCAGTGAGTAGTGGTGATTTTCAGACCTCAAGGAAGAGAGCCAGGGATGTATTTAAATGAGCCCAGGAGACTCCATCCCAGACACGGCTGTTTCAATGGTATTACCAGTCTAGGGCTCAGGCACTATATTTGATCCTGGCCTCAGAATCTGATTTCCTCTGTTAACAGATTATATATCCTAATTTCATTTAAGGGTGTTTGTGATCAGGTTGATTCCTACTCTTTCTTTACTGAAGTCTAATAATTAGGAAAGCAGTGCAGTGGAGATGATGTAGTTGTGAATCCCACCTGTTACTTAAGATACGTATAACCTTGGGCAAGTCACTCTTTAGCTCTCAGTTTCCTAATCTGTCTAATGTGGAATTTGGACCAGATGATCTCTGAAGTGCCTCCTAGTTCTCAATTCAGGACTCTACGAATTATAAATTTTCCTCCATAGGGGTCAGGATTCCATCTTACTTCTTTGACATCTTTCAATAGCAATGACTTGATCATTTTCATTCAACAAGGGTGATTAAAAGATGCTTTTTTCATATGTCAAGTATATTGTACTATGATACATAGTCAGGTAACTAGGAATCCTTTTCACCAGGGACAAAATCAATCATTCAAATCTCTCTACACTTCTTTCAGAGGCTTAGAACTGTCTGGGTAACACAAAAGCTAGGGTGGGGTGAATTCAAGGTCCAAAACCCTTTGCAAACTGGAGTTGGGCTACTTTTGGGAGATGCCAGTGTTTCCATAGACCAGGGACTGTCAATAAAGAGAAAATACTTTAAGATCTGGACCTTCTAGGGAAATAGGCTAGGTTACTGTGGGGAAGTGAAGTACTCTGGTGGACCTTGTTCCCATTGTGAAAGGGACTGCCATAAAGGGGCCCTGGCAACTCTGGCAATGGAGATCCAATTTCAGTGGGAACAGACATCTCTTGACTAGAGGTATTGCTTGAAGAGTTAAAGGATGTGACTTGTTAGTCCTAGAAGAAAAGAAAAAAAAAGTATGTGTGTATATGTTAGTCCTAGAAGAAGAAAAGTTCTATTGACCAAGACTTACTCAAGAAGAATGAGTTCCTTTGAGCACAACACCCTTGACCATAAGGAGACAAAACAGGAGAAGAGTAACTAGGGATAATCTCCCATTTTCTCTACTGGCCTGAAACCCAGCTCCCTCATATTCTTCTGGGGCTCACTCCTACCCTATCCAACTCCTATAGGAACTTCAGTCTCTGCACCATGAGGGTGGAAAATGCCCCCATCCCAGTTGTTGGAGCTTGATGCAAGGCGTTCCTTACCCATTACAGTTCTGTGCATAGCACATCTTTCTCTCTTTCCCCTCAGGATACAGCATAATTTAATAAAAGAAATAAGATTAGAATTTCAGAAATCCGTTTTAATCACTACGTGAATTAGGCAAAGTCATTTTCCCAGAAAATAAGGATCCTACATCTTCTCCACACACCTCTATTACAGAAATAGGAAATAATGGAATGAGGGAATGATATGAAAAGTTTTATGTAAACCCATGTTATTAAACAAAAAATAAAATAAAACTCAGCTTGGTTGGAAAGTGGGAGAGAGGTAGGCTGATAACACCTAACACCCTATCACTTTCACTGTAAGCCCTCTCCATGACTTGTAAATACTAAGTATAGGTTAGGCACCTATGCAGAGGAACTGGCAAAGGAATAGATTACTAAAGCAAAACTGGGATACTGGAGTTGGAAGAGACTGAATCTCTGAATTAACTGCTCCTAACAGAGCCTACCTAACCAGTTTGACCTTGAGGCATAGGGTTTCAGATCACAGCAGCTCCTCGGTGATTTCACATCAACATGTGGTGTTCAGTTACACAAAGGACTCCTGAAGCTACATTTTGATGGATGCCACATGATAAACTGAAACGGATGACAAACATATATCTTAGAATTACTTCACTAACACTACACCCATATCACACATACCTTTGGTCTAGCCAAATCATTTGGCACATCACTTACACTAAGGAGTAAAATAGCCATAGATTGCCTTAAAACAAACAAACAAACAATCCTCTGGTAGCTATTTCCTGTTTTTTATTTTGGTAGTTTAGATGGCAGAACTTGACAAAAAAGCATTAATTCTTCACTATTAAGAAGTTTTAAGGATCATTTGAGTCAAGAGTTGAAGTTGAGAGGTATGTGTGTATGTGTATGCAATGTGTTATATATGTATGGTGTATACATATATGTGGTATATATACATATGTGTGTATACACACACATATACATATATACGTTTTGAATCAGGTAGTTTACTCAAAATTATCCCTAGATTCTCATACTTGATATAATTTTTTAACAATATCTGTGTTTTTGACATTATGCCTTTTACAAGTGAAACTGGATTCTTTCAACACATAGGCAATAAGCATTCTGAAATGCATTACAAAACAAAGTACTGATTTAATTAAAATGAGAAGGCATATTGTCACTCTATTCCTGAGTGTGCTTAGAGGCCTGAAAGTGCAAACAGTGTTTTATGGCTAATCTGTTAAATACTGATATATCAAAATCTATTCTTTCTCTTTGTCTCCCCCACCCCATCCTCCTCCCCTTTTCCACCCCCATCCCTGAATATAGGAAATTTGGTCAAGTGCTGGTGATGGTTGTGAGTTTTTCAGGGGAAGAGAGTTACAGAAACACTGCATACTTCTGAAATTCGTGGAACTTGTTTTCATTTCAATTCTCAGTTCTTTGTCATTTCAGCTTTCCCTTTTAAGACTGAACAGTGTCTAGTGATGAGAATATGAAGCTTATGGTGAGATGTTAGAGATTGTATCTCCCAGCTTCCCCACTGACTCACTGTGACCTTGGTGCGTCACCACTCCATCCTGTGGCAATTCAGTTCAAGGCACCCTACCTACCTCACGAGGGTACAATAGTGATTAACCAGGTGCCCATAAAGATCTCTAAGACTGAATCTAATTACACATATTTCCACACCTTTAATGATTCACTCTAATGATATGCCAGTATTTTAAAGTATGTAAACCTTGGTTCCATTTCAACTTCAGGTCAAATGACATCAGAGTTCATTTAATCCAATGCCCTTGTTGCACAGATGAGGAGAAAAAGGCCCAGGGAAGTTGCTCAAAGACAGTAAATTGTCAAGACAGGATATTGACTCCAAATGTCATGTTCTTTTACCTGCACGGTATTAAGCATCTATATATAACACTCAATGCTTTTTGAATATCTACACTTGTAGAATCTCTCCCCTTTAACTTGTTTCTAATTCGACTCTCCATGTCTTTGGCATCCTCATTTCTGAGTTTTTCTCTTCCCCAATGGTATCTTTATACATCTCCAACTTCAAAAAAGCTTTCTCCTGTGGTGTTTCTTTCTGCCTTAATTTTACCTTGGGGGCAGCTAGGTGATGCAGTGGATACAACACCAGGCCTGGAACCAGGAACACTCATCTTCCTGAGTTCAAATGTGACCTTCTCTACTTACAAGCTGTGTGACCCTGGGCAAATCACTCTACTCTCTTTGCCTTATTTTCCTCTTCTGTAAAATGAGCTGGAGAAGGAAACGGCAAAATTATTCCAATATCTTTGCCAAAAAAACCAAAACTCTATATGGAGTCCCACATTGTTGCATCAGCATGACAGAAACAACTGAAGTACTAATTTTTCCTCAGGATAAATCGTCTCATCTCCTCATTTGCATGACATTTGCACGACAATTCCCTTTCCTAGATTCTAACTCTTCTAACTTCTCTCAACCCAATTATATTACAGTATTTTGTAACCCAGATCGCTCCATTTTTATCACAAGAACAGAATGAAGGACTTTACCAAAGGCATTGCTAAAATAAAGGTAAACTATATTCATAGTATCCCCCTGCTCTACAAGCTTAGTAACCTCATAAAAAATGAACTAAACTAGTAGATCAGATGGACAATTTGCTTACATTTCAGCAAGGGGCATTATCAAGTCTCTCACACTCTTCTTGTGTGACTTAAGAAGTAGGTTGCAAAATAGTACAGCTATGTGATTGAAAACTGGTCAAGTGATTGGCCATTCAAAAGGTAAACCATTAGTCACTCGGTGTCAGCTTGAATAGAAGTCTCCAATGAGTGCTTCAGGTATCTCTCCTTGATATTGTGCGGTTTAATGGCAACTTAGATAAAGGCTTAGTTGGTATGTTTATCACAAAAGTTGCCATGAAAAGAAGAGGGACAGGTAACATGTTAGAAAATAATCTGGGTCCCTAAAATTCCAGACTTTTGGACTGAATACATTGAGATGTAAAGGGGACAAGTGAAAATTCTCACCTCTGGAGTTCTAAAAACTTACTTCACAAATACAATAGATGAGGTATAGCCAGATGTGCAAATTTTATATGAATCAACGGAGTGGTGGGAGAGAAATGAGGAGGGTCTTGTTGTACCATGCCCTGGTCAGACCACATCTGGTCTGAGTACTGTGTTCTGTTTCGGCCATAACATTTTACAAAGGACCAAAATTAGCTTCAGAATGTTCCAGGGTTAGGAAGCCAGGTGGAAAATCACCTTAAGAACATCATATAAGACTTAGTTGTGGGACCAGAGAGTGTTGGTTTGGAGAAGAAAACAACATGATGGTTGTCTTCAGGTATATGGAAGATTAGATTTGTTTTACTTAACCTCAAACAGTAAGAACTAGGAACAATCAATGGAAATGATAAAGAGGCAAATTTGGGCTTGAGCTTGGAAAGATTCTAAAAACTAGAGCTAAGTTCAAGCTGCTGCCCTGTGTTGCCCTTCATCTGAGCTTTTCAGTTGGGGCCTGAATGAACACCTATCGGATAATTTTTTCAGGTATGGTCTCATAAGTATCAGAAGTGTTTTTCAACTTTGTGAGCATCTGATTCTCATATGGTCAAGACCTATCAAATCCATTTGTAATATCAATGCTTTTATGCTCAATGGATCAGGGATGTCATCCACCTATGTACTCCCTCCAACAATGGATCTCACAGCCCATCAATGACCACTCATCTTTACCTTATTCACATCCTTCCAATAATCTGTGAAGGGGATTCATTCTGGGGGCCTTTCTTTAGATTTTAAGACATTGCATGGAGATCGATGAAACTGGGCCATTATAATAATAATATTATTATTATATTATAATATAATATTATTATATTATTATAATAAGGGATGGTGACTGGGCCTATGATTTCAACGGTATAACTCCCAGGGAAAGAAATTCTAACAATACAAGGTAGTGGCTTCTCTGCTGCTCAGTTTTAGATAATTAACTAGAAGACTGGTAGTTATCTGCCTGCAGTCACAGAACGGATATGGGTCAGATTTTCCTGGCTTGTAGTCAATTGTCTATTATACCACACTGAAATAGCAATATAAATTTTAATATAATTTTCTATTAATATGTCCTTATACCTAAATCTTCATTCCATACACTAATAGTATGGAATTATAATAACAACATTAATAGTGCTATTTCTATGTCTATTTTAATATAATAAATTTATTAATACATATTTATATAATTTGTTGTTCAGTCACGTCCAGCTCTGTGACCCAATTTGGGGTTTTCTTGGCAAAGATACTGGAGGAGTTTGCCATTTACTTATCACTTTACAGATGAAGAAATTGAGGCAAACAGAGTTGAGTGACTTGCCCCCAGTCACACAGCTACTAAGTATCTCAGGCTGGATTTGAACTCAGGTTTTGCTAACTCCAGGCCCGGTGCTCTATCCGCTGTGCCACCTACCTGCTCCATTTCTATAATTATAACTCACAAAAAAATGAGTTATACAAATACCTGTTTTACTTATGAATTGGATTATACACTACTTCACATTTTCTGCAGAACTCATTGAGCATGGGAGCATTCAAATATTTAGTGGTGTCTGGTTTCCTAAATTAGTTGATAGAGCTTTGGAGTAAAATAAACAATGTCAGGCATTCAATTCCTTTGCCAGTTGATTAAGTCAATTTTACTTTAGGAAGATCAAGGTTATCCACTGCATCTTGGGCCACCACCAGTCATCTTGACTTTCTCTTGCCCCTGGACTTCACTGAATGGAGGAGAAAGTGTTGGCTGACAACTACATGCAACTCTGTCTCACTTAAATCCAATTAATGAGGGGGTCATAGGTCCTCCTGAAAGGAAGGAGGTACAGATCACCCTTTTCCAATCACAGTCTTCACTCCCTGTTCCTGCACAATGGATCACCCAAATTCAATTAAGCAGAATGCAAAGTGCAAGATGGAAGGGACCATTTTGTCTTTGTCCTTCTATCCTCTGTGATACAAAGTTGGTCATTTAGTTGGTCAACATTTATGAAGTGCCTATATGTGTCAGGTAGTATGTTAAGCACTAGGGATAGAAAGGTAATAAATGGTTTCTGCTCTCCAAGGATTCAGGCAAACAACTAGGTACAAAGGAAACACAGGCTAAGAGGAAGGCACAAAGATTAAGGAGGATTGGGAAGGGTTTTCCTCAGGAAGTGAGGTTTGAAGGAGGCCAGGAGGTAGAGATGGGGGAGAGTTCCAGGCCAGGGGAACAGCCAGTGGAAATGCTTAGAATTGCTATATAGGAGCATAAAGTTCTAGGAACAGATCAGTGGTGCTGGATAGAATAATAAGTAGGAGTGTAAGGTGTAAGAAGACTGGAAAGGTAAGAAGGGGCCAGGTCACAGGACTTGGAATGTATTTTTTAGTATTTATTTAATGGAACTGAATTGAATTTCAAGAGAAAACACATTACTATTGGTCATTCTAACAGTGATCAGATTTAGCTGCTGCTTCATTTGGGTACTCAGGTTAAAACTTCACGTTTTGGTTTCCACTTTTTTTTTTTTAACGGTTAAGATCAGCCACGCCAGTGGGTTATCCTAATGGATAGCCAAGAAGGGGAGAGGGAGATTATGGATAGTAGATCTCCATTGATACTTCCAAAGTTTCATTTTAGCCAAGTTACAACCATCTTTCCTACTAGAGCAGAAAAAAATGAAATTGATGGATTGGAGCTAATTCTTTTTCACTCTTCTAATCATGTGAAGTTTATTTAAAAAATAATTGGGAAGGTAAAGGAGGATTAAAGTATTTGTTTTTTTTTAAAAAGCAAGTCATTGGCAGAACTGCCAAGAGCATCTGGACTTGCTTCGTAGAAGCTGGGAGAGCTCACGGACATCCCGGGATGCTGGATGAAAAGCTTTGTTCCATCACTTACACATGTGTTGCTGACAACTTTCTCTCTGAGTCACATGAGGAAATGACAAAAAGAAAACTTTTCCTGAATTAGACCACACAGGATGCTTTCTATGATAGCTAGACGAGAGCATCAGTATCAAAATGCCTGGTAATTTGTTTTATTGCTTTTATACATACTGTATCTATGAGTAATTTTTTTCGCAATCACTGTTCACTAGTAGACTTCCCGGAAGTCAGAACTTAGTTATTCCCCCCAATCTCCCACCCCCTTTGTCCTTATTGAATGAGATTTCTTAAACACCTTTAATGTGCTCTGCTCTATTATGAATAAATCAAAAGCATAGTCCCTGTACTTCAACGTACAATTTAAGGAAGGGGGGGTTAGTTTTTGTTGCAAGATAAAAATCTTTTAACAAAACACATATTCTCTCAAACTTCCTTTAAAGCAAACAGCACTGTCACACCCTCCCAACCTCTCTCATTGCTTACACAGCCAGATGACTCAAGATTACTAACGTTTGTATTTACAAGGAACGCTGGTGCCCCAAAACCACGCATGTTAACCCTCCCCCACTTTCCTTTACTCTCCCTTTGGGAACTGGCACTTGGTTATTTGGATGAAACCCATTTTATTAGGATCCAGATGATGTCTGTCTGCAAACTGTACAATTGAAAACTCTCAGCAGTCCGGTGTTGGAGGTGGCGAGGAATTTCTTTTGGTGAGGTGGGTAGTCTGGGGCAGTATAGTATATTAGAAAGAAGCAGCTAGGAGTCCAAGTCGATAGAGCACCGGACCCGGAGCCAGGAGGGTCCGAGATCAAATCCTACACCACAGGCAGTGACTACTCGCGTGATCCTGGGCAAGTCACTTAACCCCAGTTGTCTCCAGAAAGCAAGAAAGCACACTGGTTTGGAAGGCTGCCTCTAAAATAGGATCACCCCTTTGCTAATTGTATGACCTTGGGTGAGTCAACTCACTTTGGATAAGGTGATCTTTGTGGTCCCTTCTAGATCTAAATCCTTTCCCTGTAACTTGGGTTCAAATCCTGACTTAGCCACTTCCAAGAGTCACTTGGAGCTGAAGTCAAAATGAGGGCTGCAACTAGTGAAAAGAGACCGGCTAGCAGCAAGTAGGTGCCTTGAACAGCTAGCCGGGAGACCTCGGACGAAGGACCGCAAGGCTCTGGGCCTCAGTTTCCCCAAAGGTGAAAAGAGGAGGCAGCAGGAGCTCTGAGGCCCCGGAGGGCTGTCTCCAGGGCTCCCACCTTCACAGCTGCCCGGGCAGTTGCAGGATGGACCCCAGCCTCCGGCACATTAGACCGCCCTTGCGTGGACAGCCGCGGCGGACCGCCGGCTCCCCGCCTGCCCTTCCTTTCAATTTCACACATCGTTAATTTCTCCGATCCCAAAGACAAACTTCCCTCCGCGCCGGCCCCCCCCCCCCCGCGGGCCCCCGTCCCGCTCGCTCGCGCCGCCCCCACCCCGGCCGGCCCCGAGGCTCCGCCGCGAAGGCTCCGCGGGGCAGTCCCGGCCCGGACACCGAGCCGCAAGTCTCGGGCAGCTCGGGCTGGGAGCGCGCGTCCGGGAGGATCGGGAGGATCGGGAGGAGGAGGGGGCGGGGGCGGGGCCGTCCGGGGGCTGCTCCCTCTCCGAGGCAGGGGGAGAGGAGGGAGGGCGATGACGCGGCCTGGGAGCGGGGGAGCCCGGGCTGCCGCCGCCTTCGTCGCCCGCTGCCGCCGCTCCGCGCCCCGCGCCGCCGCCTCCGGGGCTCGCGCGGCCGCTCCACGGACGGCCGCCGCCTAGGCGACCCGGGCCGCTCCGGCCCTCGGCCCTCGCCTGGGCTCCGCGCCGGCCGCTCGACAACTTCTCCCCCGCCCGCCCTCGCCGCCTCCCCGGCCGACTCCGCGCCCCTTTCTCTCCCGCGGAGCCCCCGCCCGCAGCCCGCGGAGCCCCCGCCCGCAGCCCGCGGCCCCGGCCCGGCCGGGGCGCAGTTTCTCAGCCCCCGGGGGGCGCAGGGGGTGCAATGCGCCAGGCTGCGGGGAGCTCCGCGGCGGAGGCGGCCGCTGCCCCGGGCACCACGTAGAAACTCTGGGCGAGCGGGGAGCGGGCGGCGGCGGCATCGGCGGCCCGCGGACCTCTCCTCTCACCCCCGCCCCCGCACCGCCCCCGCAGCCCCGACGGCGGGGCCAGCCCCGCGGGGCTCGGGGCTCGGGCTCGGGACTGTCCGCCGGCTGCGCGCCGCCTGCGCCGCCCCGGGCTGAGCCTCCTCCTCCTCTCGTCCTCCTCCCGCCCGCCCCGGGCTCCGGCGCCTTCCTGGGCTCGGTCCGGGGTCGGGAAGTGTCCCGGGCCCCGCAGCCCCGATGTGTGACCTGATCGAGCCCCCGCCGGCGGAGCGGATCGGCAGGATGAAGAAGTTGCGCCGAACTTTGTCCGAGAGTTTCAGCCGCATAGGTGAGGCTGGGGCTGGGGGCTGGGGGCTGGGGGC
>JAQQSK010008559.1:0-13459 GCA_028658325.1 Potorous gilbertii
TCAAAGTATTAGAAACAAATATTGAGAATTATTATTGCATATAACTGGGAAATAAGAAATAGAGATAATGGGGCATAGAAATTTATCTTGCCCTACAAGAAAAGAAAGAAGATGGGGATAAGGGAAGGGTGGAGTGTGATAGAAGGGAGGGTACATTGAGGGAAAGGGTAATCAGAATGCAAGGTATTTTGGGGTGGGGGGAGGGGAGAAATTGGGGAGAAAAATTGGAACTCAAAATTTTATGTAAATGAATACTGAAATCCAGATTATGTCACTAAGTAAAGGCCAGAAAGAGAGTGAAAATTTGTAGCTGCTACAGTGTAGAGTTCTGGCCTTAGAGTCAGGAAGATCTAAATTCAAATACTGCCTCAAATATTTACTAGTTGTGTGATTCTGAATAATTCTTGTGACCTCCGTCAGTCTCAGTTTCCTCACCGATAAAATGGGCATAACAGCCCCTACCTCAAAAAATTATTGTAGGGAAAAACCCAAATGGGATAATATATGGAAAGAGCTTTGAAAACTTTCAAGTCCAAAATGAATGTTAGGTATTGTTATTTTCATTGTCAACATAGCTCTTAGTCCTCCAAATGTGCATTCCTTGTCCAACAAAAAGACATACTATTAGAAAAAATACATTATATCAAACACAACATTTTCACTTAGAACAATATTGGAAGACAGAAGGAAAGTAGCCAAACTGGAAGATAACTCAGATTCTCCCTGAAAAGACAAATCATGGAGTTGGCAGAGTTGATTTAATGATGAATCCAAGAGCAATTTAAAAAAGTAATAATATCTTTGATCATCTCATATTTCAGTGCTGTTAATAAATATTTTCAAAAAGATAACAAAATAATGGAAACATGTTCATAAGCTGTAGAGCATGAAAAAACAGAGAGATCCTATGAAGAACTTGGTAAGATCCTGCAAATTAAATCAACATATAGTTTGACTGTCTTATTTCAATACAAAAGTGAACTAGGTAAGAATGGCAAAAATATATTTGAAACTATAGTTCAGAAGTAAAGAACAAGAGAGACACCAAAGCCTTGTCTATTGCACAAAAACCCCATGGACATGTGTCATCAATACTTCTCTTTTAATAAGTTTTTTTTCACTTTCTAATCATTTAATTTTTTCTCCTTCTCATCTGTCCTCCTTTCCCATGGAAAAAAATAAAAGAAATATTGAATTGTATAAGTAAAGTCATACCAAAAATACCCACGTTGACCACATCCATATATGTGTTTTTTATTCTGCATATTAGTGCATCATCTCTCTGTCATGACAAGGATAGCATTCTTCATCATTACTCCTTTGGAATCAAGGTTTATGAATGCCTTAATAAGAGTTCTTAAATCTTTCAGAATGGTTTATTATTTTTTTTACAATATTGATGAGCAATAGGAATTGTTCTGATTTTACGCATTTCACTTTGCATCAGTTCCTACAGATCATCACTGTGCTGCAAGAAATGATGAATATGGTGAATCTAAGCAGCATGGGAAGACAAGAATTGATCCAAGGTACAGAACTAGGAAATCAATAACAAATTGATGACAATATAAATTAATAATTATAATAGCATATTAAGATTTACAAGGGGGAGTTAGGTTGTGAAGTAAATACAGCACCAGACTTGGAATCAGGAAAATTCAACTTCATGAGTTCAAATACGGACTCAGACACTTAGCAGCTGTGTGACCCTGGGCAAGTCACTTAACTTTGTTTGCCTCAGTTCCTCATCTATAAAATGAACTAGAGAAGGAAATGGCAAACCACTCCAGTATCTTTGCCAAGAAAACTCCAAAACTCACAAAGAATTGGACATAACTGAAACGACTGAACAACAATGAAAATTTGCAGAGAACTTTACAAATAGTATGTCATTTAATCCTCAAAATAACCATGAGAGGTAAGTGTTGTTTTTATTTCCATTTTACATATATATGCTATCTGAAAGAGGCGAGGACACTAAAGATTTGGAAAAGATCTTAGCCATTTTTACTAATCTATTCCCCCCACATACACACACACACAAATGGTAATCAATAGAACTTCAAAGACACAAAGCATATATCTACTTTCCTATCTATAGAGATATTGTTTATGAGAATTATCTGCACCTGAATTGAAGTAATTTTCAATCAGGGTATTAGAAGAAAAAAGGTATGCTTCAGAAAGTCATGTTCCACTGAAGACCAATATTTTGCCATTACACAGATGACTGAGGGATTCATTGTATTTATTATTTGCTGATCATTTTTTTAAATTAGACTAGGTGACAAAAAGACTCTCCTCCAATCAGGTTTCTCACATGTATATGTGAAAATAACACATAATTATTTGAAAGCTATAACAAAAAAAAGAAAGCTATAACAAGAGAAATATCTCTTTTTTTTTTAAACAAGCTTCTGATCACTAAAATAAAGCAAAACATAAAACAAGATGATGTTCACTCACCCAAAAAGTTCACAACTGTTGTGGATTCCCTATAGATGGAGATATCTTCCAGATGCTCCTGTTTTCAGATGACATTGTAATTATTTCACAAGCCCTGGAATACTCCAAAACTTCCTAAGTGAGATCTATAATCACCTAAATGTGCTTAGCCTGCCTAAAACATAAGAAAAAGCAACTGGATGAAGAATGCTTATTGTCTAGATGAAATTATGCAGTTGGATGGACAACCTACAGTACTCTTCCACCAGTATCAATATCATGGAGATAGAGTTGAAATGGACAGTGACTTAGACCCAGAATTGAACAGGAGGAAAGGGATATTGCCTTTAAGAAATTAGTAAGCTCATCCCATTCATATAAATGGTCTTGAATCTGGTTTGTTTTTCCCTTTGTGAAATTCCATTATGATATTTCTTCCCCCTACTCTTTGGGATTACTACTAAAATCTTTTTCGAACTTTCCCTTAAATGATTTAGATGACAGCATGGTTCATCAAATCCAGTCAGCCTTTTCACTTCTCTCTACATTTGACCTACCACTTTTAATGATTCTTCCTGCAATGATTTTTCTTCCTTACTAGGTTACTTCTTTTCTCTCGCTGTTACTTAGATGAACTTTTGGCAAGATCAGATTCCTAAGAGACAATAGCTTTCTCTCCCCTCCCACCTTGTTGAGTAAGTAAGCATTGCATTATCATCCAATTGTTCTGATTTATTCACTTTTTTTTTACTTTTCTTGAGTTTTCCCCCCCTCTATTTTGCTTGCATTTGAAGTATTTTTTCCAACACTGTTTTTCTCAAAAGGAACGATTGAATGACAGCAATTCTGTTAAAAAGGCCTTTTTATTTTCGTAAGATTATGTTTCAACTTTGAAAATTAATTAATTTCAGGTGCAAGCCACTTTGCTTTTTTGATATAGCATATTTTAGACTTTTCTTTGATGTCTCAGACATAGTGACCATTCCTAGACTATTCTGACTGGAATTCTTTGGTGTATAATCTGTCTCTTTCTGGTTGTTTAATATGTTCTACCTTGGAGCTCTTGACCTTGTCCAGGGGCAGCATCCCAGAGTAGATAGGGTGCTAAATTCAAGTCAGGAAATCTATGTTAAAATTCCACCCGTGAAGTTTAGTAACTCTATAATCAGAAGCAAATTAAATAAACACTGTAAGTCTCAGATTCCTTATCTACAAAATGAGGATAAAAATATCTATAGCATCTATCTTCTGAGATTTTTGTTTGGATCAAATGAGATAATATGTGTCAAGTGTTGTACAAACTTTAAAGTACTATACAGTGTTAAATATTATTATTAATTCTGAGTGAATTAGACCTGGGTGTTCTTTTCAATGCTATCCTGTGGATTCTTTGTCCTCCAGTTCCTACACTTGGGGTCGTTTTTTTTAAATGATTTACTGAAATGTGGTATTCAGACTTTTTGTTTCATTATGGGATTTTTTTTTTGGAAAGGCTAATGATTCTTATAGTGTCTCTATGCCCTCTCTTAATATCAGTTGCTTTTGAGTGCAGAAATCCCAAGAGTTATGGGTAATTAGAATGCTCAGTGTATTGGGGAGGGGGGAAGGGGACAAATGGGTAGAAAATTTGGAACCGAAAATTTTGTGAAAATGAATGTAAAAAGTTAAATAAAAAAATAAATGTATTTAATAAACAACAACAAAAAAAGAAATCCCAAGGGTTCTTACAATTTTGCAATCTTTTGACTAATAATTCTTATTTATTGCAATTTTAGTTCTATATTTGTTTTTTTTATAGTATTCACCAACTGGTCTGTTAATAATTTCACCTTCTGAGCAGTCTGTTTTCCTTTAAAGTTTTTTTTATTAAGAACTCTAATTTTACTCATTATTTTCTTTATTTAAGGCTTTCCAACCACTTGTAGGTTTCCAGTGCTGTTTTATTCTCTTTTCAGATGTTCTAGTTTTTATTTTTAAATTATTTTCCACTTCTGGAAATTTCACGTGTCATCCTCTTGCCTTATAATATTTATTTTATCAGGAATTTTTCCTTGCTTTTTCATTTCCCCTGGGTCTCTGCTTGTTTTTCTATAGATATTTGCTTGGAGACATTTCTTAATTTTCCTTTCCTTTGATAGTTGTTCTTATAATTTATTTTGGTGCGTGTTGAGAAATTTTGTGGTTACTAAGGTGAGCATAATTCATGAACAGCTCCTTATTTAGCCATCAGTGAGAAGTTCCAAATTACTAAATTACAAAATTACCAACTGTCTTTATACATCTAAATTCTACTTGTCCAAAAAAGAACTCTTCATCTTTTCTCCAAAACCTTCTTCTTTCCCTAACTCCCCTATTTCTGTTGACATCTGTTGCCTAGAAGTCAACATTTTGAAATCATTTTCAATTTTCCCCTCTCTCTCTGACTCTTCACATCAGATCCTTTGTTTCAGCTGATAAAGTCTACTTTTCCCATTATTTCTCACATTAGGCCCCATCTTTCCACTTACATAGCCACCACCCTAGTTTAGGCACCTTGCCATATACAAATACATACCTCTCATCTGAACTATTGCAAAAGCCTCCTAATTGCTATCCCTTCCTCCAGTATCTCCCTTCCCTAATAATTCTCTGTACAGATGCCACATATTCCTAAAACACAGGTCTGAATGTCACTCCCTATTTAATAAACTTAAGTGGTTTCCTCTTCCCTCTAGGATAAAAATTCATCCCTCTGTTTGCTAGAACCCTTGGCAATATGGCTCTGGCTTTCTAGACTTATTTCATATTAGTCTCTTTCATACACACTATATTCTAATCAACTTGGACCATTTTCAGTTTCCCAAACACATCCCATCTCTCACCTCCATGACATTGTGCAAGCTGTCCCTTATATCTAGAATGTACTCTCTCCACCTTCAGAACCTAGTGCCCCCAAATGCCTTCCTTCCAAATGCCACTCAAGAGCTTCCCCTTTTGGGAAATCTAGTTTCAAATCCCAGTTACTAGAACCTTTGCTATCTTACCTCCAAATTCACTATAAATCTATATTTTTTGTTATGTTTCTGTGCCTATGTTGTTCTCCCCGCTTTTCTTCTCCCCGCACCACCTACCATCACATAATGGAAGTAAGTTCCTTGAGGGCAGGGACTTTTTAAATATTTTTGTCTTGTTATACTTTTCACTCCCCACTGTTGAATGTAGTTCTTGAAGAACAAAGGGGCACAGAATGCCTCTGGCAACCCATTGCCATCCAACCACAGAATTCTGCGTGCTAGTCAGGTGCCACTGAGACTCATATTAAGAAAAATGGTATAGAATTTATATCTAAACATCCTAAATTATCAAGAAATTTTAAACCCCCTTTCTCCTGCTTAGCAACAGAGCACTACTGCACACTCATCTACAGTAATTAATACTCAATCTAACCGAAGAATAAGAAAACCTTACTGAGTGAAACCACAATATGTGACTTTCTTAAATACCTTGACAACTTGCAATGTATTATGATGTCCTTCTTGGCTCACCTCACCTTCATTCTTCATGTCTAGAGGAGTAAGATGAACTTTTTCAGTCATAATGAACCTATTTCTTACAGCCCCTTCATCAGTTCTTAAGACTACTATCTGCCATAATGTGAAAAGGCATGGTTGACTAAGTTTCAAGTGATTCAAGGTCACTGTGCAATTAGCCCTTACAGATGGGATCAGCCAGTACCGCCCAACTGCAGCCGCAGTCAAACATAGATGATGATAACAGCATTGACTTATGCCATCCCTCCCCAGGTTGAGTGCAGTTTGAAAATTTATGAAGAAGTATCTAAAATAAAGCAAAACAAAATAAAATATACATTTGCTATGGATGGGACTTTGTAGAAGAAATTCCAGAGTCTAAATAAATTGTTTTATCAATGACTCTTTTACTTGGCAATATCATTTAATTTTAAGACAAAAATTTCTTGTCAACAAATTCAACAACTGCTTTCATTGCTTTATGAATACTTTTAATTTAGTAAATTTTATGAGTTTCCCAGATCACTAAAAAAAGTCAAATTTTGAATAATTAAAAAACTGATAAAGGTCTTGGCAAAGATATAAAACATACCTCTCTGCTTATGGCAGAAAGTCAAAGGACTACCAGGACACAATATTGCATCGCACATCAGCTGCCTTTGCTTAATGGTTTTTCTCTGTTACAAGACTGTTCAGTCTGGGTGGGACATTGAAGTGATTGATTTAAAGACAAAGGACACAACACAATGAGGCATTGAAGTAGAGCTTTGCTTAGTATCCTTTGGGTGACAGAGTGTGTTTGCTGTCTGAGCAATAGACCAACTAAAGATGGAGGAGTTCCTCAGCAATTGAGTGGCCACTTGATGGTGAATTCTTTGTCCATAGCTACCCACAAAATAAAGAAAAACATAAAATGACTGTAAATCTTATTCTACTTCTTCAGAGACGGTGACAGAAAATTGGAAAAGGCAAAAGAAGATGCTAAGAATCACATAGTTTTTAGATAATTTATAAACATTAACCAAATCCCTGGTACTTCATATGTGAGCTCTTTGTCTAATGAGTAATAAGAGCACATACTATCATAGGAAAAGACTACTCCCCCCATTAATCTGTACATGGCTTATTTGTAAATAGTTGTACAAAACTTACCTGCCCCATCAGACTCCTTGAGAAAAGGATGGTTTTGTTGCCTTTTTTTTATCCCCTATGCTTAGCACAGCACCAGCATATAGTAGCTGCTTGATAAATGCTCATTGACTGAATGTACTGTGTAGCCAGGTATGTGCTAAGTGCTGGCAATATAAAGAGAGGCAAAATAAACAAATCAAAGCCATCTCTGTTCTCAAGGAGCTCAAAGTCTATCGGGAGACTATATGCAAACAACTATGTCTAAAAAAAGGTATACACATGACAAATTGAAGATAATTTCAGACAGAAGACTCTAATATTAAGGAGACTGGGAAAGGACTTCAGCTGACACTTGGAAGAAGCCAGGAAAGCCAGGAAGGAAAGATGAGGAAAAAGAAAGTTCCAAAAATGAGGGATGGCAACTGAAAAAATGCCCAGAGTCCCTTGTGTGAGAAACAGAAAGGTCAGAGTTACTTGATCATGTAGTATGCAGAGAAGTGTAAGATTTAGAAAGAGTGGAAAGGCCAGAATATGAAGGGTTTTATAAGCCAAAGATAAAATTTTAGATTTGACCCTAAGGGTAATAGGGAGTCAGTGGAGTTTATTGAAGAGAGGCGGACATAGATAATGACTGGAGGATGACATGATCAGACCTGTGCCTCTAAGTGTTCAAAGGAAAGGAAGAGTTAATTGAATTAGTAAATTTCATTGTTGTCTTGTTTCAAGAAACTGCCACAGTCAACCCAGTCATTCGCAACCAACAACCTGTTCAGTCAGCAGTCATCAACATCAAAGAAAAAACCCTTACTAGCAAAAAGATTCAGATGATGGTTAGCATTTTTATCAATATTTTTAAAATTAAGATATGTATATTGTTTTTTAGACGTAATACCATTACACACTTAATGGACTGCAGTATAGTATAAGCATAGCTTTTATTTGCACTGGGAAACCAAAAATTTATGTGACTTGTCTTATTGCAATATTTGTTTTATTGTGGTGGTCTGGAACCAAATCTGAAATATCTGAGGTATCCCTGTAGACGGTTTTATCAGTCTCCTAACTTCTCTTACTACTCTCACAATCTATCTTCTTTCCAATTTATACTCCACATTGTTGTTGGAGTAATCTTAATACTTTGTCATCATTGTGGTACTCTTCTACTTAAAAAGCAAGTGACTTGCATTGTCTCTTAAGTAAAATGCTGTTCACAGTCTCCTGGCCATGGCTCTACTGGAATATTTCCAATCCACCAGACACTTAGGCTCCACTTCTGGCTCTGAGAGCTGAGTTTTCCCTCTTATCTTGGCAAGGCCTAGGCCTCCACAAATCTCCCCCTACCCCCAAACATACACACTTTAATCTCCTCACCAAACCTTCTTAGAAATATTTTCCCACCTTCTTAGTTTCCCACTTTTCAGAACTTACTTATGTGTTTTCTTCACCATTAAAATATGAGTCTATGAGGGCAGGGACTGTCTTGATTTCTTAATATTTCTATCCCCAGCACAGTGCCTGGCACATAGTAAGCAATTAATAAATGTGTTGTCTCATTCTTTTCTCATTCTCTCTCTCATTCTCTCCCTCTCTCTCTTCTCTCTCCCTCTCCTACTCTTCCTCTTTTCCTTTCTTCTCTCCTTTTCTTTTCTCAACATCCTCCTCCTCACCCTACTGTTCAAGATCCTCCACAGTTTAGCTCCAGACTTCCAAGGCAGCCTTACTTTATACAGTACATTCCAGCCACAGTGCTGGATATTTCTGCCTGGATATTGTGCCAGATTGTCAAACTCAAGACATCTAAAACTGACTTCATTTATTATTAAGTCACTCTGTTGTCCATTCCATTTCTCAGATCCTGATACCTCTCTTATCTGATGTCTTTGCTCAAATGGTCTCTTTTTCCTGGAATACATCCCTTCCCACATCTGTCATTGTTAAAGTCCCTGCCTTCCTTGAGGCCTTAATTCTGAGGGTATCACTTACATAAAGCTTTTGGTGACCTTCTCCATACATAGCTCTATGTTTGCTTCTTTTTTGTGTTTATGACACTGGACAGTAAGTATTAGAATTACTTGTGTATTTATCCTTCCTCTCTCCCCATACAACTGTAATGCTTTTTGTTGTATTCAGTTCAATTCAATTCTACAAACATTTCCTAAGGGTACACTAATGGCTAGACTTTGGATATAGAGAAATAAAAAAAGAAATTGTCACTGTCTTCAAGGACCTTCTATTCTACTTGAGAAATACAACACTTACACAGATAAGGCAAAATATAATACAGAGCAAATGCAATGTAATACCTTATAAAGTAAATTGTTGTTCAGTTGTTTTCAGTGTCTCACTCTTCATGACCCCATTTAGAGTTTTGTTAGCAAAGATATTGGAGTGTTTTCCCATTTCTTTCTCCTGCTCATTTTATAGATGGGCAACCTGAGACCAAAAGGGTTAAGTGACTTGCCCCTGGTCACACAGCTAGTAAGTGTCAGAGGCCAGATTTGAACTAAGAAAAATGAATCTTTCTGACTCCAAGTTTAAAAATGGGAAAGTTGGAGAGATTCAGGAAGGGTTGGGAGATGATGCTTGAACTGAGCTTTGAATGGTTTCCAAGGATCTGAAATGAGGAAAGAGAGCATTCCAGATATGGATACAGCTGAGGCATGACATGGAATGTTATCAATTAAGAACAAGTAGGTGAATTTGCCTAGAAAGTGGAGCTCATGAAAGAGGAGGGGTCACATAAGGTCATTCTACAGAGATAGCAACTGTTTATATTTACATGAATTAATTTCAAAATACAAAGTGACATGACAGTTTTTCAGCCATTTTAAGTTCCCATCAGGAATCCATTCCTTTCTCTGTTCTTTTGGTTCTGCTTTCCTTTGCTTTTTTTATTTTTTGCAAAGGTTTTTTCATATTTCTTTGTATAACCCACGTGGTTTACCATGGACAAAGTCCAGTCTTGAAGAATTGACTCCAAAAAATTAAATCTCTTTTTTCCTCACCTAGAATTTACTCTGGAATATTTAAAATAAATTTCATGTCTAATCCTCCGCAGTGATAAGTAAAAGGGTCCTCCAGAGGAGTGTGAGGAGTTTAAAAAAAAAAGGCAAAAGATAGCCCCTGCTCTCAAGGAGCTCACTGGATATGCAAGAGGAAGATACTCAGATAATAGTGCATGTAATAGGTACAGTATGATCTTTGCACTACCTAACAAAATGAAAAAAAAATGCAAAGGACTCACTTAATCCTATAACTATTCAAAAACCTATAAATGATTCACTCATAAAAAAAAATCAACATGTCTACTCCCTTTCACAAAAGAAACACATGTGGGCTGCTTGATGAGAACCCTTGACATTCTGCTGAATTTCAATTTTACCCCTTGGATACCAGAGGGTTTTTACTTCCCAGGAAGGGAAACACACTTGAGGATCCCTTCCTACTATATTCACCCCATCTGAATAACTCACCATAATTGCTGAGTGCAAAGTATAGATCTCTTTGTCCCTTATTATGACAGGGCATAGTGGGATTCTCTTATTTTCCAACACATATATTACCTAGGAAGTTCCCCATTTCTCCTTTCAAGAGAAGGCTAGATCAATAAAATCTAGAATATAGAATTACTTATGAGGTAATTTTGATTTTAAAAAAATCAAATGAATTCATTTGAATTATATGATCAAATTTTTTTTTTATTTCAGGGTTAACTGGGTCCCTTGATTTCTCTTCTTTCCATGCCTTGGTTGTTCAAATTATCTGTTGGCAAAAGATAGAGCATAAAGATATTAACACAGATAATCATTGTTTTCTAAGGAAATTACAGTTGGAACAAGAAGAAGATCCAAAGAGGCTAGAAACTGCATTGGCCAACTATCAATTAAACTGCTTATCAAGTCAAGAGATATGACTTTTAAGGACACATAAGATTTAAAATGTTATCACTAATATATAAAGCTATTACTTCTGGCAAGAATGTGTATATTCATAATCTCCTCAATGTGGAATTGTTTGTTTTCACTTTACTTCGAACTATTTAAACAAGTTTTGATGCACCTTAAGATGGCAAATCAATGGACATTGTCCACAATTATAACTATTTACTAATAACATTTAACCAAGTAAATCAGTTGCTGTAATGAAGAAACTAAAAGAACTTGGAAATGGACTTGGACTTGGAATCATTGATCTTATTGCCAAGCTGAGAGATATGTCAGCTAAGGGCAACACTATAAATTTATGATTTAAAAATTATAAGCTATTTTATAAAATCTTACAGAGAATTTGATGGAAGGTTATGAACAACATCACCTCATCAAACAATAAAAATGGTGGAAAAAAACTAAGTTTACAGATAGCTTGACTAGAGACCTAACTAAGTCAGATGATTTAAAAATAAAATTGGAAGGAGGATAGTAATGTGTAAAAATAAAACCTATCTGTCATGATTTCTAAAACAAACTATTCTCTCTATCAATGATTATCGAATCTTCACATTTGAACTCTAGCTTCCCAGTCCCTGATGTGCTGTAAAAGGAAGTAGAAATAGCAATAAAGAAAGCAAAAAAAATGGGGGAAAAAGCTGGACCAGACTAAATATAAAGAGAAGAACTCTGAGATGGAGGCAATATATTCTGCAGGTATTGAGGGATCTATTCTCAAGATATATGAAAAATGATGGAATACAAAAATCATGGACTTTATTACTTGAGGAAAAACAATTTAAAATATAAATGCCTACCAACCCACATACCTTCTTTTTCATTGCTATAAAATCTTTATGAGAATAATCTATATGAATATTGAGGAAAATCTTGATGAAGGCATAAAAATCAGCCAGGAAAACTTTTGAAAATGATATTAAATAACAGAATGCTACAGTTAGATTGAAGAGATGCCACTATGCTTATTGTTTGTTGTTGATCAAAAAGCTTTTGATTTGTTAGAGCAAAGCACTATATTGAAAAGGCCTTTTCCAACAAGATATCTCCAATATATGTCAAGGTCATGCAGAGTTCCTTGAAAAGCATGACAACAGATAATTATGCTTGATAACCCTATGATGATTACAAAACAAGGCATAAGACACTGAAACTTAGGTTTGTCAAAAAGCATTGGCTACTGTCATGGAGACATCTAGTGCAGAGTCCAAATTGGAGTTTCTGTAGATGGTAAAGTTCTCAAAATGCTCGTGTTTGCTGATGACATTGTGCTGCTTACACTCAGACATGGAACACTGCAGGCTCATAAATTACATCTCAAGTAACTCAAGAGAATTTAACGTAAAGATCAAGCAAAAACAAGAATTCCCTTTTTTCCAGACCGTGATATAGTATTGGATACACAGTCCATAAAGTTGAACTATTATTACATTTCTCTTGCACCAATATGGCAAATGAACAATGAACAGTTCCCAGAATTAGATTGGAGAGAGGGAGTGAACTGAGCCTTGTTTGGGAAATTACATAATGACTTCAAAAGTCCTAAACTTCAGGAAGGAGCCAACATTGCGGAGTAGAAAGATTCACATATGCTAGATCTGAACCCACAGCCCATAAATTACCTGTAAAAAGGAACTCCCAACAAATTCTGGAGCAGAGGAAACTGCACAACAATGGAGTGGAGGAGATTTCTGTTCCAGAGAGCCCTGAAAAACCTGCACCAAAGGTCCATTGCGCACCGCCCTACCTTGGCTGCGTGGCACCAAGAGGAGCAGATCCGAACAGGCTTCAGGGATGGACTCTCCAGTGGCCACAAAGGTCCCTCCACCCACAGGTGCTACAAGTCAGTGAGAGAAACTTCTGGGCTGGCTGAGAGGGGAGCGGGGTGTCTCCATAACTCAGGCCCCCTAGGGAAGCAGCAGCAGAGGCAGCGGGTGGCCAGAGGCTCCCAGAGCAGGCAGGAGCTCAGCAGCAGCTCCATTATGGAAGGTCTCTGCATAAACCCCCTGAGGGAACTGAGCCTGGGAGGAAGCCCTGCTCCCACCTGAGAACCTGATTTAATCTTACCCTGAATAGCAGCCAGATCTGCTGCTGAAAGCCCTGAGGCTGGGGAGCAGCATTTGAATCTCAGACCCCAAGCACTAGCTGGGCTGACCTAGGTGGGGGTGGACAGGCATCTCAGAAGTCAAGTAACTGGCTGGGAAAATGCCCAGAAAAGGGAAAAAAACTAAGACCATAGATGGTTACTTTCTTTGTGACCAGATGATTCTGCCATTCCTCTCTGACAAAGAAGACCAATGCTTACCATCAGGTAAAGACATAGAAGTCAAGGCCTCTGTATCCCAAACATCCAAAATAGATATCCAGTGGGCTCAGGCCATGGAAGAACTCAAAAAGGATTTTGAAAATCAAGTTAGACAGGTGGAGGAA
>JAQQSK010008560.1:0-13459 GCA_028658325.1 Potorous gilbertii
CTTCTTGAGCACACACCAAAAGTGGTAATATAGTACATCCTACTTATATTTACTATATGTTTTTCCATTAGCCTTTGGTTCACTGAAAATTTGATTTCTTTGTGGTTCATGGTGTTTCATGTTTCAGAACTACATAGCACCCCTGGGAGAGTATTGATGCTAAAAGAGGCAGGGAGGGGGGTTGGGGGAATGGAAGCAACTGATGGATCTTTGAAGATACTGCTTATAATCTTAAACGCAATCCAGTATGGACTTCCTATTCGGTTCTGGACGTAGCTCTTCCCCAACTTTCAATGCCTGCCAAGTATGTGTGTATAGATTGTTTCATTGGGTTTTACATCAAACTACATACCATAATCTGGGAAATTCACATTCTTTATCCACTTGAGTTTTTCCTGTGGATTTTTTCTAGAGTGATCTCTTTTGAATAGTATTTATCTCATTGAAAAGATTCTATAGTATTCCAGGGTTTGAAATAATCAGTACATCTAGAAATAAGAACCTTTGAAAGACCTCACCATCAATCCTCATACAATGAAAAATCTCCTTCATGGCACTGGCAAACATATCTCTGGTATGCATGTGTCTTCTTATATTTTATTTGATATTGATAATCAAAAGAATCATAAACAAAATCATTTCTTTAATGGTATCTGTCAAGGAATCCTATGTAATTTTTAGTACATGTATAAAAAACATCTTAATGGAGGAAAGTCTTTAAGATTATAATTTTGATGTGAAAAATCAAATACTTTTTTTTACATCGACAAACAAGAGATACAACTCCTATTTATATCATGTATTCTCTATGCTTTTCAATTAATTGTATGACTGTGGAAAATCATCTGGGAAATTCTGTCTTTTTCCTTCCTATAGTGTTGTTAAGGAAATCCTAAATATGTTCACAGACCATTCTCATGAATATTTTATAGTGATGAAAAAGTAGGAATATATACTTGTAACTACTGACTTGTTAGATGCCCTTTTCTTGGTCTTATTTACCTTTCACATTCTTTTAGGATCTTTTTACTCTTTGGGATATCTTGAAAGTCGATCTTTATGTGCCACTAAAACATATGTTGCCCAAAGCTCTAGTTTATAGTGGGTACACTTAGTCTGCTCCAGATTAACTACATGATTCATTTTTCTTAAATATAATTTCTACTTCATATAGTATCTTGAGTATTGAGGTATTAGAGTTAAAATCTGAGTCCAAGAAGTGAATGTGAAGCTTTAATTTGCCTGTTGGTGCTCTAAATGTGATATCCTTTTCATATAGCCCACTAGTTGACACATTGTTGTAGGAACTCAATCATATCAGTCTTGACATTGTTACTGTAATTGAAAACAGAGGAAAGAAGGAATTTGCAGTTAAATTGAAGAATGGCTCATAGGTACTTTTCAGAGCAGCATGGAAAGGAGTTAGTGGGGTACATTTTATCATATGCCCAAAAGATATGGGAAATATCATTTCATGGGACACATCACAGTCTTCAAAAAGACTATAAAAATAATCACAGCTTACAGGCCAACATCAAATGCTGAAGATGGAGTGGTAAAACAATTCTTTGAAGGACTTGATAAGGACCTCCAAACCAGATCAGCATACATTCTGACACTTCAATGAAGATGTGGGAAGAGATGAAAATGGGAAGGAGTATATAAGAAATGAGATTGTGGATTTACAAAGAGACCTCACACCATTATTTCATGAAAACTTTTCAAAAAAAATATTGGTAGGCATTGAACATCAAAAATAACATCACAAAGAACCATAAACATTTTAACATATATGTAAATACTTATTACTGATGTTGGAGATAACCTTAAGTTAGTTGTGTAGAGCCAGATGACCAACTGGCCATAGCTGAGAATACAATTTGTAATTTGTTGTTCCGTTGTATTTCAGTCATGTCCAACTCTTCATTACCACATTTGGAGTGTTCTTGGCAATGATATTGGAATGGTTTGCCATTTCTTTCTCCAGCTCATTTTACAGGTAAGGGACAGGTAAAGCAAATAGGGTGACATAGCTAGTAAGTATCTGAGGCCAGATTTGAACCCAGGAAGATAATTCTTCCTGACTCCAGGCAGGGTACTCTATCCACTGCACCATCTAGGTGTCCAACAAAAAAACAAAATTAAAGATGGTTCTTTATGGCTTAATTCATTCAAATCATCCCTATCCCATTTAAAACAAGTATAAATATCTTTAGCCCTGATAAATTTATCATGTGAAAATACATCTCATATATTTCACAGACATGTGAAATATATGAGTTCCTCCTTATATCAAAGACATTTCTAAAAGATAAGAGAGAAAATCTGTTCTTGTTGGGTTTGATCACATTCTGAGCACCTTGTATAGAAGGACAAGCTAATTCACAACCAGGGAAAGACTTCAAAGGTCTTGTAGTAGAGAGCAAGGGTGGGGATATCAAGAACTAAGTCAGAAAGAATCAGCACCACAGGGGCAAATGGCCAAAAGAGAAAAAGAAGATAGAACTTAGTTGTAACAGAGAAATCAGAGATGAAAAATGGTCATCAGCTTTACAGGAACATATAACTAAGACATTTTTTCATTAGTTGCATTCACCTCCTCAAAGACTGAGGTAAATTCTAAGAAAAGATTTGCTGTTTTCCCATCTTTTCTTCCTGTTACCTGTTTATTAAGAGATACTCTCAAAATGTTCTGCTGATCCTTTACCTGAACATTTCTGGTAACTCATATTTACTCATTCACAAAGAGACCAAAGGTTAGTAAGAAGTGTATATAAATGTAAATTAATACATTTAGAGGGTCAAACCTCTGCCTAATTGTTAGGAACTTTCCTAATTGTCAACTTGAGGTTATTGTGGTGGTATTCCTAACTTTTGACTTAATGCAAATTTCCAAGTAGTAAAAAAGAGAAAACATGATCATGAGGATCCCTTATATAGTTAGGTCCTGAGAGGTAGAAATAATAAATTTCATGTAGTGCTCACATTATTTGAATTCTCATTGCTTATTTCCATTGGACTGCAATTTACTACCATATTTTACATAATTATAACATCTAATAGTATAAGTTTGAATACACACAAGCAATTCACAAGATCCATTATTCACATTAATTGGGACCTAGCTGTAAATTTTCTAGGCTACAAACAATTTAAGATTGTAACAGGCCTTATAAAATAATGATAAAATATGTGATATACAATTAAACATTTAATCCTGAATTATTTAAGCAAGCTATTCAAAATCAAAAGTGGGAAGTAGACAATAGAAATGACATTGACATGGATTATATTAATTTCATCCAAATGGTAAATGAACATAAATTAATAATTTCATGCAGAAATTAAATCAATATAAATTAATTACTAAAAAAAATGACTGAAAAACCCTGGAAAGTGTTGAATCAGTGTCATTTGACTTAGTTGTCAAACAAAGAGAAATGGTCACCAAAGAGAATACCACTTAAAATGTAAACTAGTCTGTATAATCTAATCAAGAAGTATGATGGATGATTACAAGCAGAAGCATCTCACAAAATAGAAAGACACTGTGTATAAAAATTGTTTAAAGAAAACATGGCAAATTATCACAGGATGAGTTTAGGATAAAAAAGGAAAGATGACTATAGAAGGAAGAAAAATTTATTTGTCAAATATGTGTGTGTAGACAAAAAAAACACCTTTTATTTTTCTATCAGAGGAAGCTAAGTGATAAAGTGTATAAAGAACTAGACTTGAAATCAGGATGATGCAACTTTAAATCCACATTCAGACTCCCAGTTGTACTTCTTAACTGCTGTCTGCTTCAGTTTCCTCATCTGTAAAATGGGAATAATAAATAGCACTTACCTCCCAGGGCAGTTGTGAGATCGTATTTGTAAAGAGTTCTGCAAAATTTAAAGACTATGTAAATAGTGGTTACCTGTTCATTCATCATTTATTTGTGTGTTTGTTTTTTTGTTCATATTAATTTAGAAGACACTCACACTGCTTGAGTTCTAACATCACAACTCCTGAGATGCTTGCAGAAAAACAAGAATGTCTCTTTAAAAAAAGATTGAAAAATCCATTTGGTTAATATATATATAGAGAAAACTTGTTCTGGAGGTGATACAATCATGAGGGAATTGAAGGATTGATATGTAAGGTATGTGGAGAAGGGGAAGGTATCAAAGACATGTAAAAATAATCTCCAATATTATTCAAACCTGTATTTTAAAAAAGAGGAGGGACTATATCTGAGGGGCAGAGCCAAGATGACAGAGTAGAAAGACGGACTTGTAGAAGCTCCCCCAAATAGCCATAAAGGACCTGTAAAAATGACTCTAAACAAATTCTAAGCAGCAGAAGCCTCAAAATGACAGAGTGAAAGAGATTTCCAGACCAAGACAGCCTGAAAGGCCAACAGGAGAGGTCTATCACACTGGACGTGGAGCTGAGTGCAGTTGAGCATGGGCCACATAGTATGGCAGGGACAGGTGCTAGAACAGGCTTCAGGGAGCCACTGGTAGCAGCAGTTCCCAGACTGCTCAATTTACAAATGCCAAAGACAACTTCAAAGGTCAGTGAGAAAGCTCCTTCATCCAGGAGAAGGGAACATGGTCTGGACTGCCATCAGTAGCTACTGAAGCAGCAGTGTTCATTTATGGAGCCCTCCACCTAAAGCCTGTGGGGGAATTGAGTAGCTGATCTGAATCTCAGGCCTGTGTCTGGCCCTGAGGTGAGTAGAAGTGCTGGGATGGTGGAGTTGGAGGCAATTGTGGAGAGGGAATTCTACTCCAAGATTCTGGGCAGAAAAGTTTTTCGTTACTCCCAGAGCAGTGTGTAGGCCAGGAGAGGAGTAAACTCCTCTCCTCTGATCATTCCACCTTGGAGGAACTGAGAACTTACAGGTCCCCAGAGCATACCCTCCTCTTGACAAAGGACTAAAAAGTAAAGTAACTGATGGGAAACATGCCCAAAAAATGGAAAAAAATAAGACTGTATAAGGTTACTTTCTTGGTTAACAGGTATTTTCTTCCATCCTTTCAGATGAGGAAGAACAATGCATACCATCAGAGGAAGTCAAGGATTTTGCATCGAAAACAAAATATGCAATGATCTCAGGCCTTGGAAGAGCTCAAAAATGACTTTGAAAATCAAGAGAGGTGGAGGAAAAATTGAGAAGAGAAGAGAGCAATGCAAGACAATCATGAAAAGTGAGTCAACAGTTTGGTAAAGGAGACTCAAAAAAATGTTGAAGAAAATAGCACCTTTAAAAATAGGTTAAATCATTTGACAAAAGAGGTCCCAAAAGTCAATGAGGAGAAGAACACTTTAAAAATTAGAATTAGCCAAATGGAAAAGGAGGTTCAAAAGTTCACTGAAGAAAATAGTTCTTTAAAAATTAGAATGGAGCAGATGGAAGTTAATGACTTTATAAGAAACCAAGAAATTACAAAACAAAACCAAAAGAATGAAAAAATAGAAGATAATGTGAAATATCTCATTGGACAAACAACTGACCTGGAAAACAGATCCAGGAGAGACAATTCAAAATCATGGGACTACCTGAAAGCCATGATCAAAATAAAGAGCCTAGACATCATCTTTCATGAAATTATCAAGGAAACTATTCTGATATTCTAGAACCAGAGGGCAAATAATTATTGAAAGGATTCACCAATCACCTCCTGAAAGAGATCTGAAAAGAGAAACTCCTAGGAATATTGTAGCCAAATTCCAGATCAAGGAGAAAATACTGCAAGTAGCTAGAAAGAAACAATTCAAGTAGTGTGGAAATGCAATCAGGATAATACAAGATTTGCAGCTTCTACATTAAAGGATCAAAGGGCTTGGAATATGATATTCCATAAATCAAAGGAAGTAGAATTAAAACCAAGAATCACTTACCCAACAAAACTGAGTATGATACTTCAAGGAAAAAAATGGTCATTCAATGAAATAGAGGACTTGCAAGCATTCTTGATAAAAAGACCAGAACTGAATAGAAAATTTGACTTTCAAACACAGGAATCAAGAGAAGCTTGAAGAGGTAAACAGGAAAAATAAATAATTATGGACTTTCCAAAGTTGAACTGTTTATATTTCTATATGGGAAAATATCATTTGTAACTCTTGAGACTTTTCTCAGCATTTGAGTAGTTGGAGGGATTACACACACACACACACACACACACACACACACACACATACACACACACACACATACACATACATGTACATATATATGTAGACAAAGAGCACAGGATGAGTTGAATATGGAATGATATGTAAAAAAAATAAAATTAAGGGGTGAGAAGAATATATTAGGAGGAGAAAGGGAGAAATGGAATGGGGCAAATTATCTCTCATAAAAGAGGCAAAAAAAAGCTTTTTCAATGAGAGGGAAAAAGTGAAATTACTCTTTTCACATTTGGCTTAAGGAGGCAATAACATGCTCACTCAATTTGGTATGAAAATCTATCTTAAACTACAGGAAAGTAGGGGAGAAGGGGACAAGTGGTGTGGGGGGATGATAGAAGGGATGGCAAATGAGAAGAGGGAGTAATTGGAAGTAAACACTTTTGGGGTGGGACAAGGTCAAAAGAGAGAAAATAATAAATAGCAGGCAGGATAGGATGGAGGAAAATATGGTTAGTGTTACACATAACTACTATGGAAGTCTATTGCAAAACTACACATATATAGCCCATATTGAATTACTTGCCTTCTCATTGAGGATGGGTGGGGAGGGAGGAAGTTGGAACTCAAAGTTTTAGGAGCAAATGCTGAGAATTGTTTTTGCTTACAACAGGGAAATAAAAAAATACAACAGGGAAAAAAAAATTAGGGTATAGAAATCTATCTTACCCTGCAAAAAAAGAGAGAAGATGGGGATAAGGGAAGGGAGGAGTGTAATAGAAGGGAGGGCATATTGAGGGAAGGGGTAATCAGAATGTACAGTATTATGAGGTGAGGTGAGAGGTGAGGAGGAGGGGAGAGATGGAGAGAAAATTTGGAACTCAAAATTTTGTGGAAATGAATGTTGAAAACTAAAAATAAATAAATAAGAATCAAAAATATATTTTTAAAAAGGGAGGGGCTGGAAAAATTAATACACAAACATATACATCTATTCTCCAACTTATGTAAGTCTTTAAGAAAGTTATCTAAATGTGAATTGAACACATACTTAATGAGTGTATTCATAGGGAACAAACAGACTTTCAGAAGTGATATTCAATAATGAAAAATCTTTGCTACCTCACAATTGATTGAAAGATGTAGAGAATATAAAATCCCATTTTACTTGTTGCTCATTAGGAAAAAAACATTCAATTAAATAGAACAAAATACCACCTTACAGTCCGTTTCACCACAATGTGCCTCTCTTCCATATATCAACATTATTCAGCATTCCTTTTAAGAAATAGCGATAGAAACAACACATAATAAAGATCCTCGAAAGCATGTATCAGGGAGATGTATGCTCACAAAAAGTGTTCATCACTGTTAGTAGATATAGTGCAAAATCTAGGTTGAAGTAAGAGTCACTGTAGATGGTGAGATACTCCAAATGTTCCTATTTGTAGATAATATTATGCTGGTGGCATGTTTTTTTTCTCTTTTGGCTAGCCCCAAGACATTACAGAGCCTTTCAGAAGAGAACTGCAATTACTCAAAGGACTCTGAGATGTCCATCACATAGAAAAGATAACATAGAAGAATGTCTATTCCTCAGATTTCAACATCACAAACACCCTATAAAGCTTATCTAACAGTATGTACATCTGGGACAAAACATACAAAGGGACAGTGAGGTTAGCCCAGAGTTGGAAAGCAGAAGGTGAATAGACTGGATTGCTTTCAGGAAATACTAAAGAACTCTTACTGACCCTAACCTTTCCATAACAGCAAAGGCTGATCTTTACAATATTGACATTTTGCCAATTTTGCTATGTAGAAGTAAGATCCTGGACACTACTGTCTATGAAGAGCTAAAGATAAGTATCACACAGTGGGAAATGGAAGGGTATATGGTGAAAGTGAGTAGGCTGTAACACATAAGGAATAAGAAACCGGAAAGAAGCACAGGAGTAAAGGAGGCAACGAGAAAACGTATAACACAAAGAGAATATAGACAATTGTAAGGGATAACAGGTGGATGTCCAGAATGTTGCATTAGTACATTATCAATATTGGGAGAAAGCAAGGAAAGCCTTGATCCTGTTGAGTAGACCCCTTTGTGTGAACTTTGAGGAGGACATAGCCAAGACTCATACAGAATGAGCAACAACACATATGTTACCATCTACATTGTTGAAAGCAACACCTGAATTGATGAGCTTTCAGAAACTGAATATTTTTAAAAGGGGGCAAGGGGCAAACCCCTAGAAGGTTACTATAGAAAAATCTCAGAAGCCTTTGCAGTTGGGTCTCTTCTACATATTTCTATCACTCCTTCCACTGGCTTCCTGCTTTCTTTGATAAAATTTTAATTATATATAACCAACCCATGGCTTCATTGTCAATGACTATGAGAATATATGGATAGAGAAACACTAAGAAATCTCTTTTGTTGCATATCTATCAGTTTTGCTCCCATTTTTAAATATAAAATTCTCGGAATATTCTGAATTAGTTTGGTCTAATGACAAGTTTTCTGCTAGATCATTTTGCTCACTACAGATTTTTACTGTTTTATGAGGCAACGACAAAGATAACAATATTTTTTTAATTTAGCAAACACAGCCCTCTTTATACCAGAAAGCCATTCCTAGTTTGAGGCACTCTGTGTTCAGAATATACTCAAAACCATAGCATAACATCCCAAAAATGTATTTTCTTTTTAACTAGACTATCCTGAGAACACAATAGTTTTAAGCAAATATCATTTATTCAATGTAGCAAAATAAGTGACAAGAAAGTATCCCTTAATTACATCAGAATACACTCTCTCACTGATTGAGACAGCATAAAAACAATGACACACCATACACACACATGCACGCGCGCACACACACACACAGAGAAAGAGACAGAAAGACAGAACACATGTGATTAGAAAATATACATGAGGAAGGCCATATATACGAACCAAGCATGGTGAGAGAAAATTAAATGGCAGACTATTCACTTTCCACACCCCTGAGACACTGATACGTTACGGTGATGTCATCTGCACTTTGCTGGGCATCAATCCTAAACTATTTCTACTTTCTGCTATCATCCTCTGATCTTCAAGCAGCAATATGTCTTCTTTACCAAGTTTTTACAGTTTCATGTTGCCTTCTTTTTGTATTCAGCTAAGATGCTGAACACAATTCCCCATTGGGAGAGGGGAAGTCTTTAGCTTATAGCCCCAGAGGTAATTTCTTTAGTTCTTTTGTGATGCAGGCTTCTCAGGGGTAGGAAACCTGCTGCCACATGTGACCTTCTAGGTCCTTAGGTGTGACCTTTTGACTGAGTCTGAATTTTACACAACAAATCCTTTTAAAATCACAGAAACAGGGTGAAGTTTGAAAAAGGCTAGTGACCTTTGTCCTACTTCACTTCAGTTATCAAATCAATCATTTCACTCTCCACATGATAATAAATATTGAATGTCAGAATTGGAAAAGAACGAAAAATCATCTACTTCAACCCCTCCAGGAGAAAATAGACCCAAGGAGGGAAAGTCAGTGACTAGTACAGTTTGATTCTTACCTAGATGGCTTGCCACTATGGGAAAGTCATTTGATTTTCCCAGTTTCATTTCTAATCCCTGAGAAAATTAATATCTCATTTCCCCCTCCCTTCCAGAGGCTTATAAGGCTTCTCTGAGCTAATTTCAAAACAAATAGAGTTATCTGGCCCCCAGAGGAGAGAAAGGAGGTAGGAAATGCTATGTGAGCATGAGAGTTCTTATGATCATGCTATTTTGCAACCACTTCCAGCTGGGGCAGGCCTGCTTCATGCTGACAGCACCACCTGGCTCCTGGCTTGCCTCTTCTTCAGGCTGTTTAGGAAGTGATTCCCAGAGTCCCTCAGGGTCTCTGTGGGCCAATTATGCACCGTGTTCCTAGCATGTCCGTCTGTGGATCTTGGTGGTCTTTCCCAAGTACTTTAGATAGCCTGAGGGAACTTAGTAGCCTTCTGGTAGTGAGCTATGCTTCTAATCCTCCCTTTTTTGCCCAAGATCGCTGCTGATCATGCTTGATTTTCTATTCTTCTTACCTCCAAATATTTCCTTCAAAAATCTATGAATATCTGAAATTCTACCATTGGATATCTAGTTTCTTTGGGTTAAGCAACAATTTCTCCATGGTACCTGGCTTTTAGCCTAAGAGGGGGGACACATTCAGTCACTAATGCTTTTATATTGCTGATTATATCAACTTCATTCTTTTTTTACTGGAATGAAGGCATTGGTGCCTAAGGATATAGATAAAGAAGGCATGGGATAGCAAATGGAGAAAAACCAAAAACACACTTCTTGAAATTTTTCTGCCTGTCCAATCAGTCTAGCATAAGAGATCCTGAAATTGTAGAATGTTAGAGTTATGAAATACTTTAAAACATTGAACGTTAAAATATAGCATAGAATGTCAGAGTCAGAAGTGTATCAAAATCACAAAATTTGGGAGGAAGGAGGGGTATCAAAGACCATTTGGTCTAAACTGTACATGGACAGGAATCCTTTCAACAACATAACCAAATCTGTGTTTTGGATGTCTTCAATGAGGGGAACCCACTACCACCCCAAAAAAGTCCCTTGAACTTTGGAATAATTCTATTGGTTAAAAAACATTTCCTTATATCAAGCCTATTTGCATCTCTTCAATTTCCATCTTTTGTTCCTAGTTCTTCCCTCTGAAGAAAACCAGGACAAGTGTAATTTCTCTTCCAAATGGCAACACTTCAGCTGCTTGTGGACAGGCTCCTATACACAATGTCTTCCTTTTCCAGATCAAACATCCATCTTTCTTTCAACTGACCTCTGTAGGGAATGGCTTCCTGGTCCTTTCCAGGTGAATTCCAATTTATTAATTTTCTTCCTAAAATGTGACAATTAAATCAGATACTCTAATTCCCTCAAAGAAAATTGACAGGGTCTAGATATACCCAGGTGTCAAGTGCTCTAGAAGCTGAAGGAAGAAGTTGGTGAGATCCTTGAATTTCAAGTGGTCTGCATATTGAGAAGGAAAGAAGAGAATGCAGTTTGGTTTGGGAAATATGCATCCATGTCTCTAAAGTTGCATGCATGTCTGCAAAGTTGTGCATATGTTTGTAGAAATCCATTCTGTCTGCTTTTATTTGTGATGTTTGTAATTCAGGGAGCAAACTGATTTGTGAAAGCAGTCTGGGACTTCACTGTTTACATGGGATAAAATCCAAACATTAATTGTGCTCTGCTCTTGACGCTTTCATTAGATAGTGTCCAATGTCTCTATATTCAAATCTAGCTTGTCCTTGTTAGAAAATCCTTCAGAACATGGCCTTACAGACCACATGCATTACCTACAATACTAGAAATGCCCTGGAATAAATTTCCTGGAAGGGAAAACACTGGTTTAGAATTGAAAGTGATGTATTCTTCTAATCTGTTTCCTCCCTTCCTGTTTCCCACTCCTTTCTTCCACACTAGCTTGTGTGGAAAGAGCCCTAGAGAAACACCAAAAAGGTGGCAAATGTTAAATTATGTCAAAGACATGACATTGCTTAAAGTGAGGAAACTGGATGTGTTTTCTGATAAATTGGGCACAGAGCTAATTTACACCTTCTAAATAAATTTGGCTATGCAGGATATGTGAATATGTGGTGTGAATGTGGTAGGTATCTAGGGCATTCACACTGGGCCCCTCCCCTCTTCTGATAGCATGTTTAAAGCTTTGTGACAGTGGGCAAGTCACTTGACCTGTCTAAACCTCAATTCTGAGTGACAGTGACCCTTCTACTCCTTACTCAACTGAATTGTTCCAAAGATCAAATGAAATAATGGATAAAATAGAACAAAGATCTGTAGTTTTATCAAAAACTCTTACTGTAAGTTATCACCATCTATAACTTAGCAGTTAAATCTTAGAGTTGTCTGAGATCCAGGAGATCAAATAATTTTCCCACAGTTATCCAATTAGTGTCAAAAGTGGGATTTCAAGTCAATATTTCCTGATTCCAAGTCAAGAACACTATTCACTCTCATTACCTGCCTCTCTAACAGATTATAGGATCATTTATGGAGAACTGAATGGGACCTTATATCTCATTCATTCTAATATTCCCTTATCCCCATTTATAGATGAGAAACCAAAATCACAAACAGATTAAGTGATTCATTTAACATCATGAAAGTATGAAGTGGAGCCAGCATTTGGACACAGATCTCCCGACTTCAAATCCATCAATCTTTCTTCTATACCACATACCTCCCAATGATATAAAGATCTATAAAAATGTGAGTCATTCATTACTTATTATCCAGGTACAATCAGGCTTAAATGTACATCCAGGGATCTTTTAATGGAATCACAAGACAATAGGATTTAAGACTGGAAGGGACAATAGAGAACATCTCATCCATCTTTTTTGTTTTTCAGAGGAGGATAATGAGACCTGGGATATTAAGATGACTTCCTCATGGTCACACAGGTGGCAAAGCCTGGACTCCAATCCAGATCCTTTGACCACAAATTCTGTGGTATTTACAAAGCATAAAAATTCACACTGAGTGGGGTAAATAAGAAGGAAGGCAAGAAAGACTCTCCTTTTGTTTTAGTGATACTGATTGCATCAGCAAGGTCCCTAACATACACAGGAGGGCCTGCTCTGCAGATTCTTAGATCAATTTTTCTAAAAAGAAAGCAACTTTTGAGAGGTCAACAATCTACTTTAATCAAGCACATATATCATTCACTTAGTTCAAAGGAAAAAGGTAGCATCCTGAACATCAAAGAAAATACAGAGAAATAAAGACCAACATACAGACCAACTGTCTGACCATAAGCAATACATCACAAATCAATAGACAGATCCAACTATCTGACCATTACATACATATATATAGTTATCAGAAAGAGAAGCACCAACATCTGGGTTTTCAAATCTGGGGAACTCCTTAGCACCTACTTAAAGTCTCATCTGGCCAAACAAAAACTTCCAGTAAGTAAGTCCCCAAACCACCTCACCAATCTCACCTCAGAGTATATATACACTTTTCAGAGCTAGAGGGCATCACAACTCTTGAGAACCAGTGCCTCATTAAAAATTAACAAAAGCTGTGGGCCTTCCTACAAAACAAATCTCTAATTAAACTTCCCTTAATTAGTAGTCACATTAATGGGTGGAGAAGATCTATAACTCTCATTAACATAATTAACATTACATTGGGCCCCAAGATCTTTCATATCCATTACATGGGCAACTTGTATCTATACAAGTATTAACATTTCTTTTTTTTTTTTAGAGGATCTTTTAGTTGTATTTTCTTTCTTTTTTTTTT
>JAQQSK010008561.1:0-13458 GCA_028658325.1 Potorous gilbertii
TAAGTAAATTAATTTAGGTAGAATTGTCATTTTTATTATATTAGCTTGGCCTACTCATGAGCAAATGATGTTTTTCCACTTACTTAGATCTGACTTTATTTGTGCAAAAAGTGTCTTGTAATTGTGTTCATATAGTCCCTGGGTTTGTTTTGGCAGGTAAACTCCCAAGTATTCTATAGTGTGTACTCTAGCTTTAAATGGGATTTCTCTTTCTATCTCTTGCTGTTGGACTTTGTTGCTAATATATAGGAATGCAGAAGATTTGTGGGGGTTTATTTTGTAACCTGAAACTTTGCCAAAGTTGTTTATTATTTCAAGTAGTTTTTTACTCAAATCCCTGGGATTCTCTAAGTATATCATCATATAATCTGCAAAGAGTGATAACGTAATTTCTTCTTTGCCTATTCTTATTCCTTCAATTTCTTTATCTTCTTTAATTGCTAAGCTAACATTTCTAGTACCATATTGAATAATAGGGGTGATAATGGACATCCTTGTTTCACCCCTGATCTTATTGGAAATGCATCCAGCTTATCTCCATTGTATATAATGTTTGCTGAAGGTTTTAGTAGATACTGCTTATTTTTTTGTGGAAAATTCCCTTTATTCTTATGTTCTTCAGTGTTTTTAATAGGAATGGGTGTTGTATTTTGTCAAAAGCTTTTTCTGCATCCATTGAGATAATCATGTGGTTTTTGTTTGTTTTGTTGTTATGATCAATAATGCTAATAGTTTTCCTAATATTGAACCAGCCCTGCATTCCTAGTATAAATCCTATCTGATCATAATGTATTATTCTCATGATAAGATGCTGTATTAGTTTTGCTAAAAATCTTATTTAAAATTTTTGCATCTATATTCATTAGAGAAATTGGGTCTATAATTTTCTTTCTCTGTTTTGTCTCTTCCTGGTTTGGGTATCAAAACTATATTTGTATCATAGAAAGAATTTAGGAGGACTCCTTCTTCCCCAATTTTCAAAAATAGTCTATATAGTATTGGAATTAACTGTTCTTTAAATGTTTGATAGAATTCACTTGTAAATCCATCTGGCCCTGGAGATTTTTTCCTAGGGAGTTCATTGATGTCATGTTCAATTTCTTTTTCTGAGATGGGGTTGTTTAAGTATTCAACTTCTTCTTCTGTTAATCTGAGCAATTTGTATTTTTTAAAATGCTCATCCATCTTATTTAGATTATCGAATTTATGGGGATAAAGTTGGGCAAAGTATTTTCTAATTATTTTAATTTCCTCCTTATTGGAGGTGAGTTCACCCTTTTCATTTTTGATATTAGTAATTTGATTTTCTTCTTTCTTTTTGAAATCAAATTGACCAAAGGTTTATCAATTTTATTAGTTTTTTCATAAAACAAACTATCGGTTTTATTTATTAATTTAATAGTTTTCTTAATTTCAATTTTATTAATCTCTCCTTTGGTTTTCAGTATTTCTAATTTGGTATGTAATTGGGGATTTTCAATTCGTTCTTTTTCTAGCTTTTTCGCTGCATGCCCAAGTCATTGAGCTCCTCTTTCTCTATTTTATTTATGTAGGCATTCAAAGACATAAAACTTCCCTAAGAACTGATTTGCAGTATCCCATAAGATTTGGTAGGTTGTCTCATTTTCATTCTCTTGAATGAAGTTTTTGATTGTTTCTATGATTTCTTCTTTAACCCACTCCTTCTTTAGGATTAGATTATTTAGTTTACAATTGATCTTTGATTTATCTTTCCATGGCCTTTTATTACATATAATTTTTATTGCATTATGATCTGAGAAGAATGCATTGATTATCTCTGCCTTGGTGCACTGGATTGTGAGGTTTTTATGTCCTAGTACGTGGTCGATTTTTGTATTTGTGCCATGTACTGCTGAGAAAAAGGTATATTCCTTTCTATTCCCATTCAATTTTCTCCAGAGATCTATCATATCTATCTTATCCAGAGTTTTATTTACCTCCTTAACCTCTTTATTGTTTATTTGGAGGTTAGATTTATCAAGTTCAGAGAGGGGGGGTTGAGGTCCCCACTAGTATAGTTTTGCTGTCAATTTCTTCCTTCAACTCCCCCAAACTCTCCTCTAAGAATCTGGATGCTATATCACTTGGAGCATATATGTTTAGTAATGATATTGCTTCATTGTCTATGGTGCCTTTTAGCAAGATATAGTTTCCTTCCTTATCTCTTTTGATTAGTTCTCTTTCTGCTTTTGCTTTGTCTGCGATTAGGATTTCTACTTCTGCTTTCCTTACATCAGCTGAAGCACAATATATTCTACTCCAGCCTTTGACCTTTATCCTGTGTGTACCCCCTTGTTTCAAATGTGTTTCTTGTAAACAACATATTGTTGGATTATGGCTTTTAATCCATTCTGCTATCCATCTCCGTTTTATGGGAGAGTTCATTCCATTCACGTTCTCAGTTATGATTACAATCTGTTTATTTCTCTCAATCCTCTTTCCCACCATTTGTGCTTTTAGCTCTCCTATCTCCCTTTTCCTCCTCAATAGTTTTCACTTTTCACCACCACCTCCTGCAGCCTTCCCTTCCTTCTTTTAGCACCCTCCCTTTTACTCCCCTTTACCCTTACTGCTTCTTCCCTCCCTTTTAGCTTCCCTCCCCTTTCTTCCCCCTTCCCCTCCTACTGCCTGTAGAGCTAGTTAGGATTATATACTTAAGTTTATTGTTCCCTCCTTGAACCAAAGCAGATGAGAGTACCACTCAAACAGTACTCATCTCCCTCCCCTCTTTCCCTCTACTATAATTTTGTACTTCTTCCTGTGTTGTAATTTACTATTTTCAGCCTCCTCCTTTTCACACCTCCTTTTACAATCCCTTCGCATACTTAAATCATATTTTTCACATGACATCATTTACTTTATATCCATTCCCTCTGTGTATATCCCTTTTATATTTCATAATAGATGCACAATTCTCAAGATTAACAGGTATCATCTTCCCTTATAGGGAGGTAAATAGTTTGCCCAAATTGAGTAACAAGTTTTTTTTCCTCTCCTTTTTACCTTTTTATGCCTCTCTTGAGACCTGTGTTTGAAGATCAAATTTTCTGTTAAGTTCTGGCATTTTGTCAGGAAGGTCTGGAAATCCCTTACTTTGTTGAATGACCATCTCCTTGCCCAAAATGTTATGCTGAACTTTGCTGGGTAGTTGATCCTTGTTTGTAGTTCCAACTCCTTTGCCTTATGGAATATTGGATTCCAATTCCTTTGATCTTTTAATGTAGAAGCTGCAAGGCTCTGTGTGATCCTGACTGTAGCTCCTCAATATTTGAATGGTTTCTTTCTGGGTGCCTGTAGGATTTTCTTCTTCACTTGATAGTTCTGGAATTTGGCAACAATATTTCTTGGGGTTTTGAATTTGGGAATCCCTTTCAGGAGATGAACAGTGGATTCTTTCTATGACGATTTTGCCCTCTGGATCTAGCACTTCTGGGCAGTTTTCCTTGATGATTTCCTGGAAGATGTTGTCCAGACTCTTTTTTTTTCATCGCAGGCCAATAATTCTTAAATTTTCTCTCCTGGATCTATTTTCCAGGTCAGTTGTTTTTCTAATTAGATATTTTACATTTTCTTTTATCTTTTCATTCTTTAGGTTTTGTTTGACTAATTCTTGCTGTCTCATTGAGTCATTAGTTTCTACTTGCCCAATTCTAATCTTTATCAAATTGTTTTCTTCGGTTAACTTTTGCATCTCCTTTTCCATTTGTCTAATTTTTCCTTTTAAGGAGTTATTTTCTCCAGTTAATTTTTGTACTTCCTTTTTCATTTATTCAGTTTTCCTTTTCAAACAGATGTTCTCATCAGTGAATTCTTTTTTTATACTTTTAAAATCATTGGCCAGTTTTTCTTCTATTTCCTTCTTCACTTTGTGCATGTGAAGCAGTTCATAGTCCCTTCTGAAGTTTCAGGTGGAAGTATAGTCTCACCACTGACCTCTTTGGTATTTGTGTTTTGGTCTTTGTCCCCATAGAAAGATTTTTGTCCTTATTTTGCTTTTTCTTGTTCATGATGGTGATTGTGTGTTGTGGCTTCTGGTTCTTTCAGTTAGAAGCTGCAGAACTTGGTGTTGAGCTGACTTGTGTGAAAAAGCTAAGATCAGGATTTTGTTTTGTGTTTCCCTGATCAGCCCTGGGGTTAGCTTGTTAAGTATGGGAGAGGGGTGGTCTGGTCATGGGAGATCTCCTTAGCTGAACTGGGGCAAAGGCAAGCTGATCATAGCTGCCCTATTGTCTTCCTGTTTCCCCTGCATGCCTAGATCCTAGTGCGAGTTTCCACCCCTCATGGGGCTCTTCTCTTGGCGCTGAGGCTTGCCTGGGTCCTAGTTCGAGTTTCAGTTCCACTGGTTCTGCCTGCTGCTGTCTCCTCCTTAATAATTTCTTGAAAGACGCTGTCCAGGTTCTTTTTTTTGATCATGGCTTTCAGGTAGTCCGATTATTCTTAAATTATCTGTCCTTGATCTATTTTCCAGGTTAGTTGTTTTTCCAATGAGGTATTTTACATTTTCTTTTTTTTTTCATTTTTTAGATTTTGTTTTACATTTCTTGATGTCTTATGGATTCATTCACTTTTACTTGCCCAATTCTAATTTTTAAGGAATTAATTTCTTCAGTGAGTATTTTTGCCTCCTTTTCCATTTGATCAATTCTACTTTTTAAGGAGTTATTTTCTTCAGTGAATTTTTGTAGATCTTTTTCCATTTTTCAATACTTCCTTTTCTAAGCTGTTGACTTCTTTTTTATAATTCGCTTGCATAACTCTCATTTCTTTTCCCATTTTATATATAGTGTAAATATAAATTGAATAAATACAAATCTATATGAGATAGTTAAAATACAAGTTTGTTGCTTGTTCTTTGTTCTTGAAGAGGACCATGACATCAAGAAGGTGATGCCATGATTTGCAAGTGAATTGGATTTAAGTGGAGGAGGGCTGTGCAAAGTCAACAGCCTCATTTTCTCTTCTAGAGCTATTTGAGTCCAGTGGTAAGTTATTGATCGGGACATTTGGAGATGGCCCAGGATGCAATGGGAGACCTTGGCTTTTCTATATTAAAGTCTTTCTTTTTAAGTTAAGGTCTTACCTGCAAGTGAGGGTATAATATCCTATGAATACAGAGGGAGAGTAAGGAGGAAAGGAAAGGAAAGGGAAAGAGGGAGGATGGAAGGAACTATTTTGTCCAACTGGTCAGTTGAATCCTCAATGGGCAGCTTGTACTATTTACAGATAGCACTTAAGAAGTAAATGACTTAAAGTTCAGGTCAAGCCCCTCATTATAATATTCATTCTCACATTAATTGTTAATCAGTCAGGGTTGATTCCTACCCTGGGGAATACCTACTCTTCAAAGGGCATATAAACTGAATCACCATGATGTTCTAACCTTTTATTAAAGGACCATACTTTTATTAAAATTTTGGCATTATTAGTAAAATGATTAAATTACCCAGAAGTTCTGTCTCAAACTTTTTTAAATGTCACAGTAGATAAGAAAGTATGAAACCACAGTAGGATATCCTCAAATAGTTTAAAGAGAACTGAAAGAAGAATTGAGCAGGGAACAAATGGAAGACATAATGGCCTACCTAGCAGAAATAATTAGCAGGATAGAAAAACTTTAATCCATGACAATTTTCTCCAGTGAAGCAGAAGAAGAGAATAACCTATTGGGAAAATAGATTTTCTTACTTAAGTGAAAGACAATCTGGAAGAAGAGAAGTAAAATATACTAACTGTATAAGAATCGATGGACTCTGCAAAACATTCAAACACAGTGATCTCAAAAATAGGATGTATAGAGATAAATTAAGGGTCATAGGCCTCCATGAAGAACATGAAAAATTAAAAAAAACCTGAACACCGTGATGTAACAAAGTAAAACTTTCCAGAACTTTTGAGTACAGAAAAAAGTGCCTATCTAAAGGATCTATAGACCACCTCCAGAAAAGTCCTTAATTAATTTGAAAGGAGAAAAATACTTTCAGCCATTAAGTGAAATAAAATGATGTAACAAGGGAGTATATTATGATTGGTTGAAGAGTAGGCTTGTGTGGAGCTTGAATAAAACTTAGTAGGGAGCAACATTGTACTTAAGGGAAATTTCATAAAGATATCACAAAAGGGAGAACTGGAGTCTCAGCAGTCAGGAGCTGTGAGCTACTCCCTTTGACACATGTTCTCTAAGTTTTCTGTATTATTTGTAGGAGTATATGTCCTACACTTGGCTTCCTATGGGGGGAATGTTTTGTATCAACTGTCCTTACAGTCCCACCTTAGTAAATATACATTTCTCAAAACTAATTATGTCTTTGTGGCTAATTGTTAAGCAATTGGAAACCTATTAGGTAGGATCCTGTTCATGAGTGCCAATATTAGTCTTTGCAACCCTTCAGGGTTACCCCTTATCTTCTGAGGGAAGAAACAGCTGAGGTCTTGAAATCCTGTCTTCCAGATCCAATGGGGGTTGGGAGAGAGTACCCAGAACTCATGTGCTGAAAGTTAGGTAAACTTCATCCATAGCATTCTTGATATACACTACTTTTGTTAGTGCACACTTGGTAATAGCTGCATAATTACAGCTATCAGTTCTTTTGTGATCAGAGCATTTTTTTTTTCATTTAGGCCAGGTGATTTAAATTTTATCGAGGGCAACAATATACTTTCTAATTATATTTGTTATACTGACTACCCTGACTTCTACTGCCTGAAAACCAGGTTTATGACATATCATCTAGGTTTGCCAGTACCCTTAAAGGGTTTGGAGTGCTTTAAGCTCTCTGCCAATGGTTTCAGTCTCCATTAATGGTATTCTAATGTGTAGGGCATAGCCATTTGCACCCCAGTTCAATTTAGCCACTAACAGTTTGTAATGCCAATGCAATACCCACAGCCGCTGCTATGGATATGCATGTGTATTTCCAGGGTAAATTCTCAAAATATAAACTCTCTTCCTCAAAGATGAAACCCCAGATATTTGGATACCAGAAAGCCAATTCCACCATTGTAACAATGAAGTTTGTACACATTACCAATAAAGAAAGCGCCACCATCCCCAAGCCTTCCTACCATTAGACCTTCCCACAAACAAGATCCCCTAAGCAAAATGTCACCCTCTCTCACTCACACTAGCTGCTGTGCCTCAGTTCTGCCTTACTCTCTCCTAGTTCCACCTCTTTCTTCCTGCTCCACCCTTCCTGCTTCACCTATTCAGCAAGCTTCTCCCGCCATGGACATCATGTAACTCAAGCTGTGGGATGGGCCAAAGCTCAAAGCAAGTCACATGGGCCTATGAAGGGGCAGGGAAGATCTTCAAATCCCCTTACCATTACATTCAACCCTAAGATCTTTCATGTTCATTAATAGGTCAATCTGAGTTTAGGGATATCAACATAGCTTCACAACAATATAAAAGGGATAAAAGGAATAACACAAAATAGACACATAAAACAATAACTTAGGGTGGGGACTTGATTCAAACAAATGGGACCCTAAATCCCTTGGAGTAAGGGGCAAAGGTCTCTTCTTCTATAACTACTTTCTGCTGATATTGGATGTAGAGCTGTCCCTGCCTCTCAAGGTCTCATTCAAGGGGTCAGTTCTTTAGTCAGTATCCAGAGCTTGGTCCATGCCAGGTCCACTGGTGATGCCTCACAGTCTTGGACAGAGGGTGACATCCACCTTAAGCAGTCATCTACAAGTGGAGTGCACTAAGCCTGCAGAAGACAAATCTAGCAAACAGGTTAAACACACAAAGGCCAAAAAGAATAAGGAGACAATAACCAGAAGCAGGGTAGATATAGCATCAGCTGTTCTTCTGGAGTCCATGAACCCACTGGAACTGCACTAATTTCCTACCATCCTTACTTCAGGGTTTCCATATATAAGAGAGGACTTCGTCCCAGTATCTATTAATGCCTTAGTTTTAGTAGTTGATCCGTTTTTCCAGTATATGGTTAAACTGACATGAAGTCTGTGATCTTGTCTATATATTTATTTAATCTGAGCTGGGGCTTGGCCAATTTCTTATTCTCCCTGCTGTTGTGATGAACTTGAATACAATGGTTCAGGAGAATCTGTAGGGGCAGTTCTTACTTCCCTATTCAATCTAATATTAAGTCCCTTTCTCAGTACATCTTATATACTTTGTTAGTTGGAATACCATTTATTCTTCCAAAATCTATCCCTGCTCTTAATAAAGCAGTAAACAATGCTTTCCATATTAATCTATTCTGACATTGCTTTTCTCTCTTGAGGAAATTTATCTTCTACCCATGCCCCTAAGTCACCTGACTGTGAAATCTTATCTAGCACCCTCAAAAGAGGGTTCCCTATTTCCCCAATTAGTAGAGTCAAAATTTGGTCCTTATAAGGAGGAGGAACAGTTTTCACTATTATTCTATGAGCAACCATTAAGGGAGTGCTATGATAAGTGTTAGCATCTCGATTATTATTGAAGTTTTCATTATTTCTTCCTTTAACTTTCTTATATAGTCTCAAGCAAATATTGGAGTCTATCTCTAGTAGGCCACATAGTCAGTGGGATACTGCTTACTGCATCTCTCAGCAGCTAAAGCTAACAGATTTGTTCCATTGTTACCTCCTTGAATTTAATAATCCCTGAAAGCTTGTTCCACAAAAGGATTCTGGCTAATACCTATGAATTTCAAACTATCTATGTTATCTATCCATACTCCTCCAGCCTCTTCCTCACTGATTCTCACCATCTAGGATACAAATGATTCTCCTTTTTTGGGATGAATAAACTTAAAATCAGCAATCTCCTGCTGAGTAAAATCTTTAGTTTCTTCCTTAAACACTGTGTGGTCTCCCTGGTTCTCTGGCTTCCTTCACAGTATTGGATGTGCTCCCACATTCCTAGAAGCTTCTTTACCTACATTTGTTTCATTTTCCTCCCATGCGTCTTCCTCCCAGGTGTCTTGGCCCCTATCAGGTCTTGCAGATGTAAGGGTTGCATTCACTTTCCTGCTATTAACTATCTCCTTTTTTTTCGGAACCACTCTCAGAACTGTCTTTTCCTGAGTACCACCTGATACTTATTAGCTTATTCTTCTAAAGGAAAGTTTGGATGCTGTAGCATAGAAAGCTTCTCATGCAAATCAGCTAACTCCTTTGTCAGCTGAACCTTTTCCTATGGCAATTTGTCTCTACTGTTACATATAATACAATACCTCGTCAACAATACCCATCCTTTTCTACATACCCCTGCTATTTCTTTCCCTGGTTCTATTGGTATTCCTTGCAAACACCTTTCTAAATCTCTGAGTTCTCCCTTCTGTAGCCTTGGTTCCCAGTTTTCACAAAGTCCTATGATTTTAGCCCATTCTCTCACCAGGGAGGAATAAGGTAAATCTTCCCATCCCAGCATACCCATTTTCTTCCCTAGTGCCTTCTTGTCTTCAAATAGAGGTTTTATATTTCACAATCCCATCCTCATTGCCATTTGTAGCACCAATGCAATACTCACAGCAACTGCTATGGATATGCATGTGTATATATAGGGTAAATTCACAAAATATAACAGATTTGTTCCATTGTTACCTCAAAGATGAAACCAAAATATTTATTCAAATACAAGAAAGTCAGTTCCACCAAGGAAGTTTGTACACATTACCAATAGAGGCAGGACCACCATTCCCAAGTCTTCCCTCCATTAGGCTTCCCCACAAACAAGCTACCTCAGGCAAAATGCCACTCTCTCACGCAGGCTAGCTGCTCTGCTCTGCCCTGCCTGCCACCTCTCTCTTAGCTCCACCTCACTCTCTCTTCCTGCTGTACCTTTCCTGCCCCACTCATTCTGCAAGTTCTCCCACTATGGGTATCATGTAACTCAAGCTGTGGGCTGAGCCAAAGATCAAAGCAGGTCACATGGGTCTATTAAGGGGCAGGGAAAAACATTCAAATTACCTTAACATTACACAATTGGATTAGTTTTACATAGGGAATATTTCCTTCAAAAATATAATACAAGTATATAGAGAGAGACAGGGAAAGAGACTGAGACTCCCAGTCTAGCAGTTCTAAAGAGGCAGTCTATTTCCCCTTGGTAATAAAATAACTAGGTGGTTCAGTGGATAAAGAGGTGGATCTGGAGTCAAGAAGACTTAAGTTTAACTCTGATCACAGACACTTTCTAGCTGCTTTGGACAAATCACTTAACATCTGCTTGCCTCAGTTTTCTCATATGTAAAGCAGTGGTAATAATAACACTTACTTTCCAGGGTTGTGAGGATCATTTGAGGTAATATTTGTAAAGCACTTAGTAGAGTGCCTGGGCAAATAGTAGGCACTATAAAATGTTAGCTGTCATCATCATCATCATTTCAACTAAGCAGCCAACCAAAGTTACCTACTGTTCTGTCAGTCAAACTGGGCATTCATCAAAGTCCTGTTACATGTTGTTATGTGTGACATGTTGTTAGATGTTGTTACTCATCTTGAGTATCAAGTCTGAGTCATTTTTGTTTTATCATTTTCAGTCATTCCCCTTTACAAAAAAAGTAGAATCAAAATAAGCGTTGAATATCTTAATAACATTCCATTGTTACCATCTCAAATGAAAGGTCTATCCTTTCTTTGATCCTCTTTTTTCTTTCAATATAGCTTTTAAAAACCAATCTTTTTTGTTGTTCTTAGTTACCCTCTTCAACCTCAGCTGTTCTGGAGCTTTAAAGTTTGTGACACGTTTGACATGGTCATATCACACTTTTATATTCATCTTCCATTACCTGATCTTGCTTCTGTTTTCTGTACATTTCTTTTTGAGATCTGAGTTCATAGGGGGCAGAGCCAACATGGAAGAGTAGAAAGATGCACATACACTAGCTCTTACCCCACAGCCCATAAAATACCTCTAAAGAAGAACTCTCAACAAATTCCAGAGCAGCAGAAGCCACAGAACAATGGAGAGGAGGAGATTTCTAGCCCAGAGTGACCTGAAAGACTGACGGGAAAGGTCTGTCACACCAGACTTGGAGCAGAACCCAGCCTAGCCTTGGCCATGCTGCACCAAGAGGAGCAGATCCAAGCAGGCTTCAGGAACAGAATCTCCAGCAGCAGTGCAGATCTTTTGACCCACAGGAGCCAAAGGTCAGTGAGAAGGTCTTTTCAGTTGGCCGAGAAGGGAGCAGGGTGTCTCCATAACTCAGGCCTCCTCAGGTGGCAGCAGTGGAGTCAGCCGTGGATGGGGTCTCCCAAAGCAGGCTGTAGCCCATATCCATTGTTGAAGGTGTCATCATAAACTCCCTGAGGGAACTGAGCCCTGTGTGGTGACCCTGCCCCCACCTGAGCAGTTGATCTTAATCTCACACTGAAGAGCAGCCCTGCCCCCTTCTAAAGCCCCTGAGGCTTTGGAGCAGCTCATCTGAATCTCAGCCCCCAGTGCTAGCTTGGTGGAACTGGAGGCCAAGTGGTTGTGGGGAGGAAACTCAAAAGTCAAGTAACGGGCTGGGAAAATGCCCAAAAAAGGGGAAAAAAATAAGACCATAGAAGGTTACTTTCTTGGAGAACAGGTGTCTCCCCCCATCCTTTTGGATGAGGAAGAACAAGGCATACTGTCAGAGGAAGTCAAAGCCTTTGCCTCCAGAGCCTCCAAAGGGAACTTAAACTAGGCTCAGGCAATAGAAAACCTTAAAAAACAAGTTATCAGCTTACTAAAGGAGAACCAAAAAGATGCTGAGAAAAAGAACAGCTTTAAAAAGAGGCTAACTCAATTGGAAAAAGAGGTCCAAAAAGACAATGAGGAGAAGGAGGTTTTAAAAAGCAGAATTAGCCAAATGGAGGAGAAGGTTCAAAAGTTCACTGAACAAAATAATTCGTTGAAAGAGAGAATTGAGTTCAGGGAAATGAATGACTATGAGTTAAACCAAGCAGTTAGTAAACAAAACCAAAAGTTTGAAAAAATAGAAGATAATGTGAAATATCTCACTGAAAAAACAACTGACCTGGAAAATGGATCCGGGAGAGATGATTTAAAAATTATGGGACTATCTGAAAAGCCATGATCAAAAAGAGAGCCTAGGCATTATCTTCCATGAAATTATCAAGGAAAACTGCCCTGATATTCTAGAACCAGAGGGTAAAATAAATATTGAAAGAATCCACAGATCACCTCCTGAAAGAGACCTGAAGAGAGAAACTCCAAGGAATATTTTGGCCAAATTTCAGAGTTCTCAAATCAAGGAGAAAATACTACAAGCAGCTAGAAAGAAACAATTTGAGTATTGTGGAAACACAATCAGGATAACACAGGATCTGGCAGCTTCTACATTAAGGGACTGAAGGGCTTGGAATAGGATATTCCAGAGGTCAAAGGAACTGGGATTGAACCAAGAATCACCTACCCAGAAAATCTGAGTATAATACTTCAAGGGTTAAATGGTCATTCAATGATATAGAGGACTTTCAATTATTCATATTGAGGAAAAGACCAGATCTGTGTAGAAAATTTGACTTTACAACAAAAGAATCAAGAGAAGTATGAAAAGGTAAAAAGGAAAGAAAAATCATAAAAGACTCTCTAAAGCTGAACTATTTACACTACTACATGGAAAGAAAATATAACTCTTGAATCTTTCCTCAGTATTTGGGAAGATGGAGAGATTGTACATACACACACACATATACATATATGGATAGAGTTCAGGGTGTATTGAATCAGAAGAGATGATATCCACACACAAAAAAATAAAATAAAATGAAATAAAAATTAAAGGGTGAGGGAGGAAAATACTGGGAAGAGAAAGGGAGAAATGGAATGGGGCAGGCTATAACTCATAAAAGAGATAAGAAAAATCTTGTTCAATGGAGGAGAAAAGGGAGAAGGGGAGAGGAGAAAAATGAAGCTACTCTTTCCACATGTGGCTGAAGGAGGGAATAACATGCTTACTAAATTTGATATGAAAATTTATATCACATCACAGGAAAGTAGGGGAGGAGGTAACAAGTAGGGTGAGAGGAATGACAGAAAGGAGGGCAAATGGGAAAAGGGAGTTACTAGAAATAAACACTTTCGAGAAAGGACAAGGTCAATTATGGGGGGAAAAATAAGGGGGAATAGAGTAAGATGGGGCAATATAATTAGTATTACACAGCATGATTATTATGGAAGTCTTTTGAAAAACAACACATATTTCTTCTGTACTGAATTGCTTGCCTTCTCAATGGGGTTGGGGAGTGAGGGGGCGAGGGAGAGAAGTTGGAATTCAAAGTACTAGCAACAAATGTTGAGAATATTCATTACATATAATCAGAAAATAGGAAATACAGGGAAAGGGGTATATAAATTTATCTTGCCCTACAAGAAAAGAGAGAAGATGGGGATAAGGGAAGGGTGGGGTGTGATAGAAGGGAGGGTACATTGAGGGAAGGAGTAATCAGAATGCAAGGTATTAGGAAGCGGGGGGGGGGGGGGGGGGGGGGGGG
>JAQQSK010008562.1:0-13458 GCA_028658325.1 Potorous gilbertii
CAGATATGGCCTATATTGAATTGCCTGCCTTCCCAAAGGGAATGGGTGGGGAGGGAGGGATGGGGAGAAGCTGGAACTTAAAAGTTTTAGGACCAACTGTTGAGTATTGTTCTTGCTACTAGGAAATAAGAAATACAAGTAATGGGGAATAGAAAGTTATCTGGCCCTACAGGACAAAAGAGAAGGTGGGGTAAGGGAAGGGAGGGATGATAGAAGAGAGGGCAGATTGGTGATATGGGTAATTAGAATGCTCAGTGTATTGGGGAGGGGGAGGGGACAAATGGGGAGAAAATTTTGGAACCCAAAATCTTGTGAAAATGAATGTAAAAAGTTAAATAAATTTATTTAAAAAAAAAAAAAGAAAGAAACCTGGGTAACCAGAAGGGTGGTGGTTACCCTCCACAGAAATAGGGAATGTAGAAAAAAGAGCAAGTTTAGGGGGAAAGATAGTGATTCTGCTTTGGATGTGTTGATTTTACAAGCCTATGGGTTATAGTCAAGTGATGTCCAACAGACAGAGAGGTAAAGAGGTGAGGGGCATATATGTAGTTGGGAGTCATCAACTTAGAACATAGATCACTGTGCAAGATAAAGGGAGTAGAGAAGAAAGCCTAGTTCAACCACCTAAAAGGATGCCCACACTTAGGGGCTGGGACACAAATGATCATCCTGCAAAGAAGACTGAGAATAAATAGGAAGGTAGGCAAAACCCTTGTCATCAAAATCACTGAAAATATCCATGAGTATTTTTTCTTAGTTCTTGCAAAAATAAACATATATATATATATATATATATATATATATATATATATATATATATAATATATAATTATATATTTTATATATATATATATATATACACGTTTGTGCTGATTTTTTTTATTTGCAGTTAATGATTAAATGTTTTTTTATAAATGAATGCCCCCAGCTACACATTAGGACAATTTTAATGCCCATGGCAAATGCCAATAATTACCATCATTGATTTTCAAGGATTAATATGATTCCAAGAATATCACTTAGTAAAAACATGGCAGATCAACCTGAGAAATGCAACAAGTAAACTGAGGAAAGTTCTGGCCTTCAGTCTGGGGTGCACAACAGGCTCCCAGTAAATGGTTGTAGACAGTTTCCAAATTGTTGATCCAGAGGGTAGCAGTAGTTCCCATGGGGTCTGAAGTAGGTTTCCTTTGAAAGCTGAAGCGTTGGCATAGGCCATATTCTCATTCAAAGGGAATCCAGCTCCACAGAAGCAAGCCTTTCTATCAAGAGAGAGCAGGGACAGCAAAAGATAAGATACCGATGTGACTTGGATTAAGGTCTAGACGTTGCACTGCCATATTGCCATGCCTTTCACTGTAACATAGAGTATGACGTCTCAAAATAAATGTGCCATGGAGTAGAATTTTCTGGCACTAAAATTATACACATTTAACAAAAGAATTAAGGGCCCATGATGAGAGGCGCCCTAAAGTCAGAACTGGATGGAGGAAGAAAGCCTGGCAATGGCACATAATGAGTGTAAACTCTCTGCTTCTTTTCAATGCAGAGTAGGCACTATTCTTCCTCAATACAGAAATTTCTCTATATAGAGTTCCCTACACAGCTGAAATCAGAGATCTGGTCAACATTTTTCTCTTTTAAATCCTCCACTGAGCCTCTCTATTCATTGTAGCTTAGACTGCCTTCCTTGAGCACTTAGTCCTAGCTCTGATTCTGTATCCTCTAGGTCAAGGGTTACCTAGTATAGCTACACCAAGGTTTGGGTTTTTTTATATTAATTTTATTTATTTTCAGTGTTCCACAATCACTACCCTGTAACTTAGATTATTGTTTCCCCTCCCTCCCCAAGACGGCATACAATTTAATATAGATTCTTTACATATATGCCTATTAAATCCATTTTCACTATAGTCATATTGTGTAGAAGAATTAAAGTCAATGGGAGAAATCATATAACAAACCAAAACCTAAAACAAAATGATCTGCTACATTCTGTGGTTGAATTCCATAGTTCTTTCTCTGGATGTGGAAGGCATTTTGCCTTAAAAGACTATTGGGAATTTTTTTAGGTCCTTGGATTTCAATGAAGTTCCAAGTCTACCAGAAAAAATTCTCACACACTGTGGTCGTTGCTATGCACAAAGTTCTCCTGGTTCTGCTCCTTTCGCCCGGCATCAGATCATATAAGTCTTTCCAGGTCTCTCTGAAGTCTTCCTGCTCATCATTTCTTATAGCACAATCATATTCCATTACATTCATATACCATAATTTATTCAGTCATTCTCCAATTGATGGGCATCCCTTTAATTTCCAGTTCTTGGCTAGCACAAAGAGAGCTGCTATAAATATTTTAGTACATGTGGGACCCTTTCCCATTTTTATGATCTCTTTGGGATACAGTCCTGGAAGCAGTATTTCTGGGTCAAAGGGTATGCACATTTTTGTAATCCTTTGGGCATAGTTCCAAATTGCTCTCCAGAATGGTAAGATCAGCTCACAGCTTCACCAACAATAAGTTAGTGTTCCAACTCTCCCACATCTTCAACATTTATCATCTTCCCATTTTGTCAGGTAAGCCAATCTGATAAGTGTGATGTGGTATCTCAGAGTTGTTTTGATTTGCATCTCTCTAATCAACAGTGATTTAGAGCATTTTTTCATATGATTATGGATATCTTTAATTTCTTCCTCTGAAAACTGCCTGTTCATATTCTTTGACCATTTATCAATTGGAGAATACCCCAAGGTTAATGCAAGTTCAAATAATGCAAATTCAATTTAGCATGAATTATGAAATTATAAAGTTTAATGTGAAACAATTCAATTCACGCGATATGTTCACTAAGTTGAGGATTTTAACACACCATTGTGTTTTCAATCTATACTTGACTATTATCATGTGTGGCCAAGTTGTGTACTATATTGCATTAATTTCTTAAAATTAGAATCATTAACACAATTAACAAAAAGAAGAATTCTTTGTATTGAAATATTGTCAGTATCAAAATTACATTAGAATAAAAATTTGATGTAATTGAATTGCATGAATGAAATCATGGTAACTCCCCAAAAGATGATATATCAGAATGCCTAAAACTATGATACAGAATATTATAAAACATATAAAACAAATGCATAAGCACATCTATTTTAATTTTCATATCATTTTATAAACTTTATATATAAATACAAAAAGCAGAAAACAAAAAAAAAAAAGAAAAAGGCAGTGTTGTATAGCTTTTTGTGATTTGCAAATACCAGGAACAGAAGGGAGCATTACAATCATAAAAATGGAGTGTCTTTTACTCAAATGGATTGAAGACCCAATGAAAAACACATTCCTCTTGTCATAGCATTGATTCAGACAAAAGCTTTAAGTTTATTTAAGGCAGTGAAAGAAAATGAAAATCAAGTGGATAGTGAAGAAACTTACAAGCTATTTGACTCGATTGCTTTAAAAATTGAAGTTCAATTGCATTAATATCAAAATTATCAAAGAGGCAGTCAATACAAGTTTAGAATGCAGATAGTACAAATAGTAATTTTGAAGGCTTTCTGTCTCCCAAACAGACTTAGAAGAAATAGCAAAACATTTTTTAAATAAAAAAAGAAGAAATTCTGGTTTTGAATAAATTGAAAATTTCTAAGTCCCAGAATTGCTAGATTTGCACTCAAAAGAACTGACAGATAATGCTCTTCATTTAGATGAAGAAATGTTTTAAAAAGTTGATGATATATAAATGAAGGAGTCTGTTTTCAAATAATTTGAAGTTATCTTTTGAGCTGTGAAAATTGTAAAGCAAAAAAATATGGATGCTAACTCAACATCAAATAAAGCATGCAAATTCTCTAAGAACTGGATAAAACTCTTTGCATCTTCCAGCAAGTGTATGAAGATTTAAAGAAAGAGAATGCAGTTCAGTCTACAGGATTAAAATATTTTAAACAACTATAACAATATTTTCATCATATTGTCAATATAGGTTTATCTTTAGGTACAATATTTAGTAATTTTTTTTTACATTTTTCTCTATTCTACTAATTTGTAATAACCTTGAATCAAATATACATTTTACTATCCTTTTCTGTTAGATTGCATTATTCAAAGATAAAAATACTTATTTAAAATTTTATTACACATTTTCAGTAGGCTAGAACCAATTGTTACATATTTTACATAAAATTTTAACTTTAAATAGCATGAATTCAAATAATGTGACCACGTCATGGGATTTGTTATTCACACGAATCAGGATCTAGTAAGATGCCCCCTTGGTTATGCTGCCTTATGGAAATGGATCCCACCCCTAAAACTTCAGTAGTTGTATTGGACAGTTACATTTTGGCTCTAGGTCTACAGTAAACAACCTTCATCCTTTGGCTACAGAGCCCAGGAAGCTGCTGCAATCTTCCCCCTTTATTGAATGAGGTTCCACTAGCAATCCTGGATTTGTCTTTCACTAGGCAGCTCTCTAGTAATTTTGCTCTAGGGATGAATCATGATCGGTCTATAATGCAGCTGTTCAGAAATTGCAATGCAACCTACACATGCATGATGATTTCACTTGCCTTACTTGCAGCCTGACGGTAATTGTGTAGCCCTGCTCCTCTCCCCTGCCCCTTTACTCCTTCCATTATGCTGACTTGGCATTCCCCATCCTGTATTCCTCTTATTTTTTAAATTTTATAATCTGACCCTTTTCCAAGATCAGAGCATCACTCTCAGGGATCCAGCATGAAAATCTTATCTTTCCCAAAGTTCCTTAACAATTCGGGATTTTTTAGCTACAGTTCCTTCCTTCCTCCACACAGCTTGTTACCTAGTGAATCACTCACCCGGCTATTGAAAACCGGACCTGAGGGGACAGGCGAGCAGGGTGAGCACAATAAAGAGATAAGTTATGTGTTAGTGTCTTTTTAACTCCTGTCTCTCCGAAACATGGATATGCTCTGCTTGCCAGTGCTGTGTCAACCTAACCTTGACAGTGAGTAGGTCTAGCACATTCACTGAATTATTGTGTAGAGTCTTAGCATCTAAACAAATTTTATTGTTTTGATAGACAACCCAGGAGATGAGGCTCACCCAACATAGGCTGTCTCTACTATGGACTCTTGCCAAGTCCTTCTTCCTGCCTAACTTCTACCACTCTGCCATTGATTTGAAGTGTCAATATTCCACGCTCAAACTCCTTGATTGATTCCCACACCCCTCACCTCCAATTGCCCAATAATTAGCATCTCCCTGCTTTTAATATTGGAGATGAGAGATTAACCATATCTGCCATCACCTATAAAAGCTATTGTAGGGCAGCTAGGTGGCACAGTGGATACAGCACCTGCACTGGAGTCAGGAGGACCTGAATTCAACTCTGGCTTCTGATATTTACTAGCTGTGTGACCTTGGAAAAGTCACTTAACCCCAACTGTCTCCCCCCAAAAAATATTGTAAGGGGGACTAGAAAAGCCCCTGATGAATGAATCCCCTAATCAACTTTATAAAAATACATTGTATTGCTATATTTTTGATGACATCTACATTTCTCAATATATCTTGCTTTCCTCCCCCTTCTAAGAGGGTCTTATAGTAAAAAAGAAAAAAAGGAGAAATAAAAACTGTTGAGCAAAACTAATCAACATACTAAAAGGAGTTTGACATCGTATGCTACGTTCTGCACTCATGGTCTCCCACACTCATAGGACCTTTTATGTCTCTTCTTTGGGCCAAGCTTGGGCATTACATTTTTGGAGAACTTAGTTTTGGTTGTTTTGTGCTTTTACGTTTTTGTAGTCACTATGATATTGTTTTCCTAGCTCTCCTTCCTTCATTTTACATCAATTACCATAAGTCTTTCCATGTTCCTCTGTATTCATCATTTCTTTTTTGTTGTTGGAATTTCCATTTTTATGTAGGGAAAAATCAAGCTGACACATTTAACCCAGCTTGATTGCAAGTTCTTTAGCTTTTATCTTTTCTAGCTTGGCAATATGAGCCACTGCTGTTGGAACCAGGATTGCTACTACCCCAATGATGATGATGGGTCTCATCCTGTGTTATTTTTTTTCCAAGTCCTAATACTTCATATTGACAGGCTGGTTATAGGGGATAAAGCAGATATTTGCAAGATTATGTGAAAACTCAATAGAGCCACTAAATAAAAATGTAGATGTCAATTTCAGACGTTGAATAATCTTTTGTAGTTGACAAAGAGGGTTATAAGTTGATACTTGGCAAAATCAAGTAAATTTCAGAGCATAAATAGAAGGGAAATGAGATTTGAGAAAATATTCAACTTTTCCTTAGGCTGTCCTATAATATAACAATTTTCAAGTATCTTCTCTTCCCATGGAAACAAATTACACATCATTTAAAAGAGATGGTATCTGTCAATCTGTGCTGTAGGTTTAACTAGGCTCATCTTCCATCCTAGTCCCTTAAAATCTCCAATGAAAGAATCTAGCTGCTCAGAAGTAAACTCCTGGCAATAAAATGATAGGGGGATAATTCTTCTAATTAACTCTTTTCTTCATCCTATATTATTTGGTCTTGATAGCTTTTACCAGCTTAGCCAGGGCTCCTTTGTCTTCAGGATTAACTTGGATGTGCTGCCTTTTTGTGACTCAAACTACCTACTCTGGCCTTTCCTTTGATAATACAGTAAGGAGTCCTCATTTTTTGGTACAAGGCAGGTAGAAAGAACACCACCTCATTGAGATTCACATCATATGCACTCCACTGCCAACTGAGCTTTCTTGTTTTCCACCAAGGTAGGAACACTAAAGAAGACTCTTAAGACAGATGGTCTCTTGGTAGGCTCACTCGCCTAATCTGAAGGTTTCGACTCAGTCTAAAAGAACAACTTTGGTTTCTTTCCTTCACTCATTTCAGGTTTGTGCTTGTTGAACAGCTGAGTAATTGTCTAATGATTGAAAAAATAAAACAAACAAAACCTGGTTGAACTGGTTAATTGCTGATGGCACTTTCAAATAGCTATTGCAGTCTAATGTATTGAGGACTTTTGACAAAGCAGATTAGGTCCTTTTTAATCTGAATGTCTTCATCAAGGTCACAGCTCTTGGAGAACTTCTCAAACAAAGGATTGACCATTTTTCTTTGCCTCTTATTTCTTCACAAAAGCATAGGCAAGGGTCACCTTCTTCCCTACGGTTTTCTTTCTGATTGGTATCTTGGCAAGCAAGCTTCTTTGTTTCTAGTTCTTTCCTCCTACAAAAAGCACTGCTATGTTTTTATGTCTATGGGGGCCCTTCTTTTTGTCGTTGACCCTTTTGGGGTATATGACTAGCAGTGGCATATTGAAGTGGAAGGTGTAGACATTTTAGGCACTTTGTTTTCAAAATTCCAAGTGACTTTCCAAAATAACTGGAACAATTTACATCTCCATCACTAGTATTTTATTGGGACCATCCTTCTACAATTTCTTCATATTTTGTCATTCTTGCCAATTTGTTGAGCAAAAATTGAAATCTCAGAGTTATTTTGATTTGTATTTCTCATTATTGATGATTTGGAACCATTCTTTCATATGGTTGTTAAAAATTCACAATTCATATTTTGAGAGCTGATATAAATCAAGTTACAAAATACTTATCCCTTTTTCAGAGTTGTATTTTTTTTTGACTTTGAGATTCCCTTTTCAGAGTTGTATTTTTCTTTGACTTTGAGAATGAAATACAGAGGCTAGGAAGGGAATTTCTTCATTCCCTTATTGAAAGGTAATGAGAATGGAGACTTTCAGGAAAAATACATAGTAATTAATCCATGATTGCCCAGGTGAGCCTGATAGGGAGTTCCTGGATTCTTACTTGCTGGGTGCCCTCTTCTGCCATTTTATTTCTTTTTTCTAAGGACAGATCAGAGACTGTTGATCTTGAGAATGGATGATTCCAGCCTGCTGGTCACCTTTTTGGTGACTGAGTTCAAGAATTCCCAAGTTCTAGCATTCCCAAGACATTGAAAGTAACTAAGCTTGGTAGTTTTGATCTAGCGTCCTAAAGGGAAAAGATTTTCTCAATAGTATGCAATCTAGAGAGGGAATATAGCCTTCTCATTAAAAAAAAATTAAAACTAAGCAACTAAAACCATGACATGAGGAGCCAACCCTCCATGACATTGCTATGAGTTACCCAAATACAGCAGGTGTAAGGTGAATAAGTTTCACAAAAACATTGTTACCTTCTGGACAAAGTCCAACAGGCTGAATGCTTACTATTTCTATATTTCCTCATGGGCTCCTGTGCTGTCACAGGTAAAACAAAGGATTCTTATAACCAATCTTACTGATTATAGGACATCCTTTATTTTAAATTGATTCCATAAACAAATGTCCTATCAATGAATCATTGAGCATTTATTAAACTCCTACTATGTGCTAGAAATAACTTATTGCTGGAAATACAGAGAATAAGCAAAAATGGTTTCTGACCTGAAGAAGCTTTCAATTCTAATGGGAGAGACCATATACACATAAATTGGCATATGCAAGATAAATGCAGAAGAGACAGAAGTCAGTCTCACATGGGAAGGTACCAGTAGCTCAGGGTTGGGGGAGGGTTGAGTAGGGTCTAAGAGGGGGAGAAAAGCAGGGAGAAAGAGACTGAGAAAAGCCTCAGCGAGAAGGTGGCATTTGAGCTGAATCTAAAGGGAAGCCAGGTTGTCTATGAGGCAGACATAAGAGAGCATTCCAGGCGTAGGGGACAGAGAGTGAATGCAAAGGCAATGGGAGATGGAGCATCCTGTATGAGAAGCAGCAAGGGGTGAGAGTACAGATGGACTATAAAGTGCATGGAAGGGAGAAGTAGGTTGGGGGTGGAGATTAAACCAGAACTACAGGAAGGAATCACATGGTGAAGAGTTTCAAATGTCAGACAGGGGAGCTTATATTTATTAATATAATAAAGAGCCATTGAAGGGGTTAAAATAGTCAGACCTGTGCTTTAGAAAAATTAGTTTTACGGTAACTGCCTATGTGGGAAATGGATATCCTATCCCTACATGTGGGAAAACATAAAAACAAGGTTTATCTGAATTTAATTTTGGAGATTTCCAGGGTATAGGCAAAAAGCCAATGAAAGAAACTCACCTTCAGGATATGGGACTCCAGGATTTGACTGAGGTCGTGTAAGCCCAGAATCCTTAGAGGGGACCTTGGCCATGGGTCATATTATAAATAATTCTCACCTGCCTCAGTGAATCTTGCAGGCTGAAGGTAACTGAAGCTCACGTATATGGTACCAATTAGAACAAGTGATAGAGAAGCTAGGTTTGCCAAGTTATAGGATAATACATTAAGAGCTAGAACGGACATTAGAAGTCATCTAGTCTCATTTTAAGGATGAGAAAACTGAATTCCAATGAATTTACACGACTTGTCCAAGGTCACACATGAAGTAGCAGAGCTGGCATTTGAACTCAGGTCCTCTGACTCCACTGTACAACAGTGTCTCTCCAAGAGCTTGGGCAGCTTCTCCAGAGGATCATGACTAATGCCCCTTCCTCCTCCTGAAGTGGCCTGAAGCCCTGGGTGTACAAATCACCCCTCTAATCACTGACCATCAGAAACTTCTGCCTTCACCTCCCTTTCCCTGCTCTCTGCCCCCTCCCCATTTCTTGTCCTAGCCACTAGGTTTTAGGACTGAGCTCCCACTGCGTGAGTTGAAATGGGCTAATAGAAGAGCTTTTGCTTTTTGTGTTACTGGTCTATCTGACACTTTTCTAAACCCCCTCTAAGTTCCATCATTGCTATTAAGAACTAGGACAATTGTTCTTTTTGGAGAAAGGTAATCTGTGAAGATTTATATATCGATATCTACTATCTATCTCTATATAGCTAGCTACCTATGTATATAAAAATACACAGACTACCCTTTTCAGGGAAAAAATAAGGCAGAAGTAAGTAATGAGAAAATATTCTTATATATGTATATCTTTATATATTTTTATGCACATAGAATATACATGAGTATATGTGTGTATATATTATATATGTATACTATATATGTATGCTATATATTGCATATGTAAACTATATGTACTATATACAGATTACCCTTTAAAAATTTTTAAATTATCCTAGTTCTTAATAGCAATTATGATACTTAGAGGGGGTTTTGCAAAAAAACCGGACAGACCAGTAATACAAAAGGCAATAGATCTTCTATATTGGTCCAAGTAGGTAAGTATATAATATATATTACATACATATATACATATATGTGTATGTGTGTGTATGTATATATGTTTAGACTGTCAGGCACTAGAATAGTAAAGTAATCCCCTCCATGAAGAAGTCAAAGTTTACAATACGAAGCTTAAGAAAAAAGTGGGCTAAAACTACAAGTTGGGTGCATGAAAAGGGTGACTGGATGGGCCTAGTAACTTGGCCTCAGACAGCCGTAGCTTTATTAGCCTCAAGAACTGTTTTCCAGTTCCATTAAAGTCAAAGAAGCTCATTATTTCTTTGTGAGGATAACAACAGTGTGTATTTTGTGGGCCTTTCTTTCAACAAGTTCAAAGCACTTTTCTGACACTGACTCACTACATCCCTGTGAAGTGCTTTTAAAAGCATTACTCGCCTCCTTTTGGATTCATTTCTCTCTTTCCTCTAACTCTAAAATTCTCCAGAGTCTCTACCTCAAGTCTGAACTAGGTTCTCACTCTTGCCTTTATCCCTACCACTGCTGCTTGCTTGGTTGGTACAACAGGACCACCATGTAGGCTAGGATAATTCTGACCCCCTCCACCCCCCCAAGAGTTAGGGAAGCTACTCTTGACATTTCTCTGGTCCAGGGGTGGCTAAAGGTTAATTTCTTGGGGCAACTTGGCAGTTGCCAAGGGATTTAGAGACTAGCCCTCGAAGAGTCATTGCCTTTTGGATTTGGTGGATGCCCCACAATTGTATGAGTTATTACACCCAACACATCTGCCTGACCAGAAATTTCCATATGGAGATGAGGGGTATCAAATCTATCTAAACCAGCGTTGTATAATTGCTGAGTAACCTTTCCATGCTAAGGATAAGTAAACCTTTTGTTAACTGATAGATGGCCTTCCAACTGAGGGTCTAGAGCACCAGACAGTCTGAATTAGGCATAGCCCACCTCAGCCCTTTTTGAACTTTTTTCTCTCCTGTTTTTTTTAAATGTATCATTAATGCTCTTTCCCCTTTTTTCTTCTTTTGCAACACTCTCATGCCTCCCAGCTTTCCTTATCTCCCAATCTCTTTCTTCTAACTAATAAATATAGTCAAACAAAACAAATCAATGCACTGCCTGTAAACACAGATTTCTTTCTGATCTCCAACCCATTGCTTCTTTGCCAGGAAATGGGAAACATATTTTACCTGTCTTCTGAAGTCCTACTGCTCAATCAATCAGAGTTCCTACTGCATCAATCAGAGTTCTGAAGTCTTTCAAAACTATTTTCCTTTACATCACTGTGGTTATCATGTATGTGGTTCTCCTGGTTCTGCTCCCTTCACTCTGCTTCACAATTCATACAAGTATTCATATGCCACAATTTGTTTTCCTTCAGAATTTTCATAGTACTTTGTTTTATGACTGTAATTCACTTGTATAATTGTCTATATGTTTGTCTTCTCCTATTAGAATATAAACTCCTTGAGGATATGAATTCTGTTTTTTAGTGGATAGAATACTTGCCCTGGAGTCAGGAAGACCTGAATTCACATCCAGTCTCAGACAGACCAGCAGTGTGACCCTGGGCAAGTCACTTAACCCTGTTTGCTTTAGTTTCCTCATCGGTAAAAGGAGCCAAAGAAGGAAATGGCAAACCACTTTGGTATCTTTGCCAAGGAAACCCCCAAAAGGTCAAGAAGAGTCGGACACAACTAAAAATAACTAAACAATAATAGTAATAAGCCACAGAGCTCAGAAAAAATACTCTGTAGTGGATAATAAATAGTCTTGTCACACAGTTTCAGGATGTTAGAGGAAGAGGCCTATTACAGCCATCAGAGTTTTACCCAAAGGTCTCAGGAGACATAATACTTGAACTTGGCATTGAAATAGGATGCTGAGTAAGAGAGAGAATCTATCTTTTTGAGCCACATGGTTGGAGTAGATGGGGGGGGGAAGGGTTGAGTTAAGGTGTTTGAGAAACATGCCCTCCCTTCCCTATGAGCCCTTGACCTGAGGTGCTTGAAACCTTTTATTCTAGGACAGTGGTGCTATGGGGTGAACCAGGGAGATTTTAGGGGGCTGAAATTGTAGACTAACAACCGATGCTTGCACACACCTGTTGACCTTCTTTCCCTCAACTTGGATCAAAGAGAAGGTACAGCCAGCTTCCTTGTTAATAGTTCAGATTTCTGTCTCTTCAGCTTTCTGCAGCTGGAAGAAAAATCTTAAAGGTGCAGTTGGGTGGTACAGTGGATAGAGCATCAGTCCTCAAGTCAGGAGGACCCAAGGTCAAATCTGACCTCAGACACTTACTGGCCCACTCAGTAGCGGGCAAGTCACTTAACCCTGAATGCTGCTGCCACCATGTTTCTCCCCAGTCATGACTGATCAGCATTCTTAAGTCTTTCAAATTTCTTTTCTTTTACAATGTAGTTGTCACTAATTGTCATCCTTGGTTTTTCCCATTTCACTCTGTTTCAGTTCATAAAAAAAAATCTTCCCAGGTTTCTTTAAAAGGACTTTTGTCATTTCTTATGGGGCAATAAGAAATTGTCTTATTTCTTAATAATAAAAAATTATTATAATAATATAATTACATTATATTATATTACCTACCATCCCATTACATTCATATACTATAATTTATTTAGCCATTCTCCAGCTGATGAGTACTTATTTAATTTCCAGTTCTTTGCTATAACAAAAAAGTTGCTATTAATGTTTTGTACAATATAGGCTACCTGTCTTTTCCAAGAAAATTTTCCATCACTTTAATTATTTTTGCTGTTAGTATGCTACTCTGCCTAGTTTTCCCACGTCTCTTTAAAATATAAAGACTAAAAAAGGCACATGAGATACGAACAAGGGTCTTGCCACATCAATGACAGAGGGACAATTCTTCTTGCTTTTGTATATCGTACAGATAGTTATCTATCCTAGTGTGAGCTTAGAATTCTAAATAACTGCTTAATACTTAGTTCTGTGTCTACAAGATCCCCTTTTGAGGGGGAAGACAGGAGAGGAGGTACAATGTGGCTGCTAGAGCATAGTAAAAAAAAAAAGTTTTGGTTTTTGCGACGTGACCCTGTGGATCCCTTCCAGCTATTCTGACAGGGTCCCCGGTCCTGGAGCTAGGTTGCTCTCCTACTCACCAATCCCAGTCATGATGAGTCTTCGGGGCGCCACCGGCCTCCCAGTCCTCTGGGAGGAATAACCAGCCAGAACGCCGGAGGTAGCAGAAGCGGTCTTTAATGTTCGGCGATCACATCCCAAGAGGGCGTCCCTCCCCGTGAACCCAAC
>JAQQSK010008563.1:0-13457 GCA_028658325.1 Potorous gilbertii
CATGAGATATTTCACATTATCTTCCATTTTTTTCATTCTTTTGGTTTTGTTTTGTGATTTCTTGGTTTCTCAGAAAGTCATTAGCCTCCATCTGTTCCATTCTAATTTTGAGAGAACTATTTTCTTCAGTGAGCTTTTGAACCTCCTTTTCCATTTGGCTAATTCTGCTTTTGAAAGCATTCTTCTCCTCATTGGCTTTTTGAACCTCTTTTGCCAAGTGAGTTAGCCTATTTTTAAAGCTGTTATATTCTTCAGCATTTTTTTGGGTCTCCTTTAGCAAGGTGTTGACCTGTTTTTCATGCTTTTCTTGCATCTCTCTCATTTCTCTTCCCAGTTTTTCCTCCACCTCTCTCACTTGATTGTCAAAATCCTTTTTGAGCTCTTCCATGGCCTGAGTCCATTGAATATTTATTTTGGATGTTTGGGATACAGAAGCCTTGACTTCTATGTCTTTCCCTGATTGTAAGCATTGTTCTTCCTCATCAGAAAGGATGGGAAGAGATATCTATTCACCAAGAAAGTAACCTTTTATGGTCTTATTTTTTTTTCTCTTTTCTGGGCATTTTCCCAGTCAGTTACTTGATTTCTGAGATTCCTTTCCACATCCACATCGCCTCCAGATCCACCCAGCTAGTGCTTGGGGTTTGAGATTCAAATGCTGCTTCCTATCCTCAGGGCTTTCAGCAGTGGCAGGTCTGCTATTCAGTGTAAGATTAAATTCAGGTGCTCAGGTTGGGGGCAGGGCTGCTATTCAGTGTGAGATTAAGTTCAGCTAGTAGGGTGGGCGGCAGGGCCGCCACACAGGGCTCAGTTCTCTCGGGGGATTTATGCAGAGACCTTCAATAATAGATCCAAGCTCTTGCCTGCTTTGGGAGCCCCTGTTTGCTGCTGCCCCCACTACTTCCTCCCAAGGGGGACTGAGTTATGGAGACACCCCGCTCCCCTCTCAGCCAGCCAAAAAGGCTCTCTCACTGATCTTTGCACTAATGGGTGGAGGGACCTACATGGCCGCTGGAGATTCTGTCCCTGAAGCCTGCTCGGATCTGCTCCTCTTGGTGCTGCATGGCCAAGGCAGTGTTGGGTTCTGCTCCAGGTCCACTGTGCAATGGACCTTTGCTGTCGGTTTTTTAGGGTTCTCCGGAAGAGAAATCTCCTCCACTCTGTTGTTCTGTGGCTTCTGCTGATCCAGAATTTGTTGGGAGTTCTTTTTTTCAGGTATTTTTATAGGCTGTGTGTTAGGAGGTAGCATATGTGTTGTCTTTCTATTCCACCATCTTGGCTCCTCCCCGCTAGAAGTTTTCTGGCCCAAATCTTTATCACCATGCAGCCTTGCTGGAGATGAAACTCTCCCAATTTAGCCAGGCTGTTTCTCACAAAAAGAACTTCGTTGGACTTGTTTGAAGTTTTTATTTATAGTTGCGGTAGGACCCACCAGAGCTAATACCCCACTATAGATTGACTGTCAAGAATACAAAGGCTTTATGCCATGATGAGGCATCAAAATGGCATTTAAGTAGAAGGTTACCAGATGGATCTATTTCAAATGCCATCAATCTACCACCTCTCTGTTCAAAAAGTGTCAATGGTTCCTGATTGCCCACCAAATGAAGTCCTAACTCCTTCACCTAATATCTATTACCCTTGATTACTTGACCCCAAACTCCCTTTTTAGTTTTATCTGTCATAAACATCACCACCTATACAAAGTGAATTACTACTCACAGTTCTCTTCCTACACCTTCAAAACTTAACTTATACTATATATTCTATCTGCCCTTCCTTAAGCTATCCCCAATCCTGAGCCATCTTTCAAAATCTGGTACAGATCTCAAATCCCCAATTGTTTCAACCAGAATTAATCCCTCTCCTTTTCTGAGATTATAGAGCATACTGTTGCTTCTATCACACTCACTTATACTATATTGTGGTTGTATAGACAGCTCATATCAACTAATAAGAGAGATTCTATTAGGGAATAAATAAAATGTTCTGCCTTGGTATCTTCCATAGATTTACCGTATATACTGACAGGCATATTTCATAAACTCATTAAACGTTTAATGAATTGATTAATAAATACTAATCAGTATGGCACAATGCACTCAGTATCCAACACTGCAAATTTCTAATGTTCCAAGACATTTAACACTAGACTGAAACCAAAAGGAAATTTCTCAAACTAATAACCCTCACACACAGAACTCATTTTGATGACGCAGCTCATGATATAATTGCCTTCTTTGGATTTCAGTAACTCTAACAGCCAGTACAATGTTACACATTAACAGATGTAGGCCAGAACACTGGTGGAAACAGTACAGCTTGAACTAATCCCTACACTTACTCACCATCATCTGGGGCTACCATGAATCAAGATGCTGTAGAGCAGAGACAATAACATGCATATACAGCCCAAAAAACTTCCAAGTGCAGCTGGAACAATTAATTCCAGCATAGCTGGGGTATATTTAACAAAGCAAATAAGAACAAAATAAAATATAGATGACATTACACTTAAAAGCAAGTCAATAGGGATCCCTATGTACAGATGGGAGGTGATATTTCTATTTGAGTTTGACACTACTGCTGTGGAGCAATCCTCAGGATGTTTACATTAACCTTACCTCTAGGTGGATTGACTAGGGCTCTAGTCATGGGCCCTTTGAATGAGGAATATACAGTGGAAAGCTTACTCTTGAGACCTTAGAGAACATTCTTGTAGACTGCTTTTATCTGTTTGTAGACTGCTTTTACTCCTTGTTAACTGCTTTTATTTGGGATTTATGGAATATGCTTTTTTTATGAAAGAAGTCGCATATTTTAATACCAGATTTTAAATGGTCTATCACACCAAGTACAGAAGTACATACAGTACAGAGCTTCCCAAAGTTAAGAAGTAATGAAGTGAAATGCCTCAATTAGATCAATCCTAACGTATATCAATCAATCAAGGAAGATTTATTAAGTTCCTATTGCCTACTGTGTGCCAGGCATGTTGTTATACAAAAGAAACAATTTTTGTTCTCCAGGAGTTTACATTCCAACAGGGGAAATACATCTGGCACAAAGTATTTAATAAGTGTTTAATTAAGGACTGATTAGTATGAACAAATACAGAGTTGAATATAAATTGAAAAAATACCTAAAAAAATAACATGATGAACAATTTTAACAGACTATTTCACAGAGCAATACTTCTACATTCTAATTCTTCAGACTAGAAAGTCTGGTGAAACTATGATCTTAACTCACAAAAGTTCCATGGCAAAGGATGGTGGTTGTCACATCAACAAAACAACATAAACATCTAGCATATGACATCAAAACATATAAAACTTCAGAAGAAGCTGTTGAGTTTTGCTGAGAGTAACGTTATTGGCAAATCATTATTTTATAAAGGGCCACATTATGCCTCATTTCTAAAGAATAAAGAGCCCCTTCCTGATCCTCTAAGCTGCTAGAGCCAATCTGTAAAATGATTTTGCATGAATTTAGTAAATCTTTAACCATTTATGGTCAGAAGTTCCTTGATGGAAGGGCCAGATTCATTTTTGTCATAGTAACACCAGTGCCCAGCACAAAGTAGGGGCTCAATAAATGATTGCTAATTTTCATATTTCAGTACTTCAAGGAACTTTAACATTATTGATGTAAGTATTCCTTACACTCATTCAGATCACACCCCCTACTATGCTGTGAGAATGCCCTTAATGAGAAGGCCTGTGATGGCCTCAAATTTCATCAATCCACAGACATTATGGTGATGAAACTTTGCAAATCTAATTAAGCTGGTTTACCTATAGAAAATATTATCTTAAACTATACTTAAAATATTTCTTAATCATGAATCTATCATACATAGGACATGTACACACAAAGAGATGTCCACCCTAGAAACACTCCAAATGATTTTTTAAAAATTAATTTACATCCTTAGCTTTATATAACCTATGTATGATCTAAATGGTTATGACTATTGAACTACACTGAAGCTGCTACATTAGTGTAAAAGGTCATTCAATTATATTGCAGTGATTTGGAATTAATGATCATTTTCACATAGACTGAGGGGTCCCTTTAAAATTGCATACAAATACGAGCTATCATCATCCTCATCTTCATGCTGGACAAATAATTGTCCAGCTTCTGTTGAAGATTCCAAGGAAAGAGAATCCAGCAACTTGGGGGCTGCCGTTCCATTTGTGGACAGTTCTAATCACTGGAAAGGGATTTTTTTTATCATTTACTTGTTTTTTTGTTTTTGGTTATTGGGTCTAAGTTGATCTCATATTTACCAATCCTGGTTTTGTCCTCTGGGGCCAAACAGAACAAATCTACTCTCATCTCCAAGCAAGAGCCCTTTGAGTACTTGAAGACAGTAATAATATTGTCCCTGACAGTTCTATTCACTAGGCCCAAAATGCCCAACTCCTTCAACCTATCCTCTTAGGAGATGGATTCAAGGTTGTCCCTCCTTTGGATAATCATCCAGTTTATCAAAGTCCTTCTTAAATTATGATGCCCAGGGCCAAACAGTATTCCAAATGTGGTAAAAGTATCTACTTATTCATCAGCTGAAGGCCAGCTCTCATGCAAAATCTTCAGGGAACCATCTTTCTATTTCTAATCAATAATGCCTTTTAATCCTTTCACCTTTACAAAGGTCTTTATTTTGTACCACTCTGAAGCACTTCACATGTGTTCGTTTCACTTTTAAGTCCTTTGATTCCCTATTGCACCATAAGCTCCATAAGAAGCATCACGGCATGAAGAATAATGGCCCTGGAATTAGAAGACAGAAGTGTGAATCTTTTCTTAGACATTTACTAGCTGAGCGAATAGGGCAAAACTCTTAAATTGTCCTCAGGTTCAGTTGGCTCATCTATAAGATGGGCATAATAACGCCCGTAGCACTCTATTAGGCAACTGTGAGGCTCAAACGAGCTAAGAGATGCAAAGTGCTTTGGAAAATGTAAAACTCCAGAGACCTGTCAAGCTGTCACTACCAAGACAAGCACTGGCTCTAAATCGTGGGATCTCCTTTAGCATCTTACACAGCAAGTGCATAATAATGACCCACTGCACTGTATTTGACAAATACCTTGGGTGTGGGCGCCCTCCGAGGCTGAAGGGTTGTCCTTGCTTGGAGATTTTTTCTTTTTTTAAAAATTATTTTGTTTTCAGTTTTCTACAATCACTTCCACATATCTTAGATTCTTCCTCCCTCTCTCCCCTTCTGTCCCACCTCACAGTGTGCAATCTTATTTAGGTTCTACACATACGTTCATATTTAATTCATTTTCACCTTAGTCATGTTGCATGGAAGAATTAAAAGGAATGGGAGAAATCATAAAACAGAACAAAACAACAAAACACAAGAGAAAATGGTCTGCTTCATTGTGTGATCTGATTCCATAGTTGTTTCTCTGGATGTGGAAGGAATATTGCCTTAAGAGTCCATTGGGAATGTTTTAGGTACTTGCATTGCTGTGAAGGACTAAGTCCACCAGAAAAATTCCTCGCACCTGTGGTGATTGCTGTATACAAAGTTCTCCTGGTTCTGCTCCTTTCACTCTGCATCAGTTCATATAAATCCTTCCAGGCCTCTCTTAAATCTTCCTGTTCATCATTCCTTATAGCACAATAGTATGCCATTACATTCATATACCACAACTTGTTCAGCCATTCCCCTGTTGAAGGGTAACCCCTCAATTTTCAATTCTTTGCTACCACAAAAAGAGCTGCTATAAATATTTTTGTACATGTGGGACCCTTTCCTATTTTTATGATCTCTTTGGGATACAGTTCTAGAAGCGATATTGCTGGGTCAAAGGGAATGCACATTTTTGTAGCCCTATGGGCATGGTTCCAAACTGCTCTCCAGAAGGGTTGGATGAGCTCACAGCTCCACCAACAATGAATTAATGTTCCAGCTCTCCCACATCTTCTCCAACATTTATCATCTTTCTGTTTTGTCATGTTAGCCAAAATCACAGGTGTGATGTGGTACCTCAGAGTTGTTTTGATTTGCATCTCTCTAATCAATAGTCATTTTGGGCATTTTTTCATATGAATATAGATAACTTTAAATTCTTCCTCTGAAAATTGCCTGTTGATATCTTTGACCATTTATCAATTGCGGAAGGACTTGTATTCTTGTACATTTGACTCAGTTCTCTATATAATTTAGAAATGAGGCCTTTATCACAGACACTAGTTGCAAAAATTCTTTCCCAGTTTTCTGTTTTCCTCCTAATCTTGGTTGCTTTGCACTTGGTTGTGTAAAAACTTTTCAATGTAATGTAATCAAAATTATCCATTTTGCACTTCATCATGTTCTCTATCTCTTGTTTAGTCAAAAATTTCTCCATTCTCCATAAATCTGACAAATACACTATTCCATGCTCCCCTAATTTGTTCATAGTATTAGTCTTTACATGTAGATCATGTATCCATTTGGACTTTATTCTTGTGTATGGTGTCAGGCATTGGTCTATGCCCAGTTTCTACCAAACTATAATACGTTTCTGCCAAACTATAATACAGTTTTCCCAGCAATTTTTGTCAAGCAGTGAGCTGTTGTTTTTTTTTTTAATGAACGCATTTATTGAATACTTTGTTGCTAGGAAGAAAAAAAACTAAATGGGTATAAAAAGAACACTTTTTTTCAAATGTTAAGTAGATAAATGTGGATTGGCAGGTTTACTTTTAAGCAAGATATTGCCTTAATATTTTGTGCAATGAATCTTAGTGCTATTATGATTGAAGATTCAGCAGTGTGCTTGACATAAACTTGAGGTAATCTACCAATTTATGTTACCATTCCTTCAAAAACAGTTTTTATATGTATAAATGCATGTATGTATTGGGCATATATGTCCACATGCACAGATATATGTAGTTTACTTCCAAAAAAATCATTATAGTCAGCTTTTTTTTAATAAAAATGAGCATTTCTATGTCCATCCTGACTGATGGCACATAAAAAAAATCTTTTTCCTACAATATTTATTTGAAGTTTTCAACATTCATTTCCACAAAATTTTGAGTTCCAAATTTTCTCCCAATCTCTCTCCTACCCCCCAAAAACAACATGCATTCTGATTGTCCCATCCACCAATGTGCCCTCCCTACTAACACCCCTCACTTTCCTTATCCCCATCTTCTCTTTTGTCCTGTAGGGCAAGATAAATGTCTATAAGCCATTACTTGTATTTCTTATTTCCCAGTTGTACACAAAAACAATTCTCAACATTTGTTCCTAAAACTTTGAGTTCCAGCTTCTCTTCCTTCCTCGATCCCCACCAAACCCCAATAAGAAGACAAGCAATTCAATATAGGCTATATATGTGTAGTTTTGCAAATGACTTCAATAAGTCATGTTGTGTAAGACTAACTGCATTTCCCTCCATCCTATCCTGCCTCCCATTTATTCTATTCTCTCTTTTGACCTTGTCCTCCCCAAGAGTGTTTACTTCTAATTGCTCCCTCCTCCCATTTGCTCTCCCATCATCCCCGCCACCCTGCTTATCCCCTTCTCCCCTACTTTCCTATAGTGTAAGATAGATTTTCATACCAAATTGAGTGTGCATATTATTCCTTCCTTGAGCCAAATGTGATGAGAGTAAGCTTCACTTTTTCCCTCTCACCTCCCCACTTTTCCCCTCCATTGGAAAAGTTTTTTCTTGCTTCTTCTATGAGAGATGATTTGCCCCATTCCATTTCTCCTTTTCTCCTCCCAATATATTCCTCTCTCACTTCTTAATTTTATTTTTTTAGATATCATTCCTTCCTATTCAAATCACCTTGTGCTCTCTGTCTCTGTCTCTCTCTATATATATAATGTGTGTGTATATGTGTGTGTGTGTGTGTGTGTGTGTGTGCGTGCGTAATCCCACCAACTACCCAGATACTGAAAAGTTTCAAGAGTTACAAATACTGTCTTTCCATGTAGGAATGTAAACAGTTCAACTTTAGTAAGTCCCTTGTGCTTTCTCTTTCCTGTTTACATTTTCATGCTTCTATTTATTCTTGTGTTTGAAAGTCAAATTTTCCTTTTACCTCTGGCCTTTTCATCAAGAATGCTTTAAAGTCCTCTATTTCATTGAAAGACCAGTTTTGCCCCTGAAGTATTATACTCAGTTTTTCTGGGTAGGTAATTCTTGGTTTTAATTCTAGTTCCTTTGACTTCTGGAATATCATATTCCAAGCCCTTCAATCCCTTAATGTAGAAGTTGCTAGGCCTTGTGTTATGCTGATCATATTTCCACAATAATCGAATTGTCTCTTTCTAGCAGCTTGCAATATTTTCTCCTTGACCTAGGAACTATGAAATTTGGCTACAATGTTCCTAGTTGTTTCTCCTTTTGGATGTCTTTCAGGAGGTGAAGGGTGGATTCTTTCAATATTTATTTTGTTCTCTGGTTCTAGAATATCAGGGCAGTTTTCCTTGATAACTTCATGAAAGTTGATGTCTAGGCTCTTTTTCAGGTAGTCCCATAATTTTTAAATTGTTTCTCTTGGATCTATTTTCCAGGTCAGTTGTTTTTCCAATGAGATATTTCACACTGTCTTCTATTCTTTCATTGTTTTGATTTTGTTTTGTAATGTTGTGGTTTCTCATAAAGTCATTAGGTTCCATCTGGTCCATTCTAATTTTTGAAGAATTGTTTTCTTCAGTGAGCTTTTGAACCTCCATTTCCATTTGACTAATTCTGTTTTTTAAAGCAATTTTCTCCTCACTGGATTTTTGGACCTCTTTTGCCAATTTAGTCTATTTTTAAAGGTTTTACTTTCTTCAGCATTTTTTGGGGTCTCCTTTAGCAAGCTGTTGACTTGCTTTACATGATTTTCTTGCCCTCCTCTCATTTCTTTTCCCAATTTTTCCTCCACATCTCTTATTTGATTTTCAAAGTTCTTTTTGAGGTCTTCCATGGCCTGGGACCATTGCATATTTATTTTGGAAGTTTTGGATGCAGAAGGCTTGGCTTTTATGTCTTCCTCTAATGGTAAGTATTGTTCTTCCTCATCCAAAAGGATGGGAGAGAACACCTGTTCACCAAGAAAGTAACCTTCTACAGTCTTATTTTTTTTCCCTTTTTTGAGCATTTTCCCAACCAGTTACTTGACTTTTGGGTCCTTTGTCAAGAGTAGGGTATACTCTGGGGACCTGTAAGTTCTCAGTTTCTCCAAGGTAGCACAATCAAGGGAGAGGAGTTTATGCCCCTGCCTGGCTCATGGCTGAGATTGAGATCAGCTGCTCAATTCCCCCAGGGGCTTTATGCTGAACTCTCCAACAATAAAACAATGGACTCTGGCTGCTGCCTGCGGCAGTCACTGCCAGCCAGTGCTGCTACTACTGCAACTGCTGCTTCCTGGGGTTGAGGGTAGGGCAGGACCCCGGTGTCTTGTCATGGAGGTGAAAAAGCCCTCTTACTGACCTTTGAAGCTGCCCTTGGTGCCTGTGGGCTGAGGCATCTGCAAACCTCTGTTGCTGAGTATTCTTCCCCTGAGGCCTGCTCCTCCAGGCACTCCAAAGCCCAGGCTGGGCTGTGCTCCACTTTGTGTCAGGTGTGACAGACCCCTTATGCCAGCTCTCCAGGTCACCCTGGGCTGGAAATCTCCTCCATTCCATCACTCTGCAGCCTCTGCTTCTCCAGAATCCACTGAGAGTCTTTCTTTACAGGTATTTTATGGGGAGTGGGGCAAGAGCTAGAGTAGGTGCATCTTGCTCCACCATCTTGGCTCTGTCCCCCAAGCAGTCAGTTCTTATCCTCAAAGCTGGGGTCCTTGGGTTTATCAAACAGTAGATTGCTATATTCATTGACTACTGTGTCTTCCACTGGTCTACCTTTCTGTTTCTTAGCCAGTACCAAGTGGTTTGGATAATTGATGCTTTATAATACAATTTGAGATCTGGTAGAGTTAGGCCACTTTCCCTACCATTGCTTTTCATTTGTTCCCTTGATATTCTGGACCTTTTGTTCTTCCAGATGAGTTTTGCTAAAAAAAAAAAAAATTATCTGATAGGCTGATTGGTATGGAACTAAGCAAATTAATTTAGGTAGAATTGTCATTTTTAATATACTGGCTCGGTTTACCCACGAGTGACTGCTGTTTTTCCCACTTACTTAGATCTGACTTTATTTGTGTGAAAATTGTTTTATAACTGTGTTCATATGGTCCTAGGGTTTGTTATGGCAGGCAGAATCCCAGATATTTTAGAGTGTCTACCATAGCTTTAAATGGGATTTCTCTTTCTATCTCTTGCTGTTGGGCTTTGTTAGTAACATATAGAAATGCAGATGATTTATCTGGGTTTATTTTGTAACCTACAACTTTGCCAAAGCTGTTTATTATTTCAAGTAGTTTTTTATTTGATTCTCTGGGATTCTCTAAGTATATCATCATATCATCTACAAAGAGTGGTAACTCTTTTGTTATTGCTAAAGCTAACATTTCTAGTACCATACTGAATAACAGTGGTAATAATGGACATTTCCTTGGAGATTTTCAGCAGAGGATGGATAGCCACTTGTCCAGTAATGAAGATGATACTGCTGATGAGAGCTAGTATTTACACAGTCCTTTAAAGGTAGCAAAGGGTTTTATAAATGCCATCTCTTTGGTCTTCACAACTTTAAATTCGTTACTATTATTACTCACACTTTACAGATCAAGGAATTGAGGCTTAAAGACTACATTAAAAGTTCTAAAACTCAAACTTTGGGCATGTTAGTCAAATTGGATATCCCTCCACCCCTTTCTTATTTTGAATTAGTCAGGCATAATCAGCTAGCTGGCTCAGTGACTGAGACAAGGCACTAGAGCTGGAATCAAAGACCTGAATTGAAATCTGGACTCCGATACTTATTTGGGAAAGTAGTTTGTCCTCTGTCTGCCTCAGCTTCCTAAATGTAAAATAGGAAAATAATAGCTCCTCCCTCCAAGCGTTACAGTGAGGATCAACTGAGATAAATTTTTATAAACTATTTAGCCCAGTGGCTGGGACTGTATAGTAGGCACTATATAAATGCTAGCTATGATAATGATGTTGGTCACTGCTATTATTGTGTCTGGCAGTGCTGTTAGTATGTCATAAATTGCATGTACCAATATCCTAGATGAATCCAGGAGGACAGACTACCAGTGACTTGGAAAGCAAGCCTATATACACAGGAAACTAGAAATAATGGAATGAACGAAAGACAAATCACTACTTGACCTGGCAGATTTTTTGCCTCACTTTCCAGTAATTTCCAAATCCAAAGTCCTCCATGGAGCATGATAGCAAAAATCCATAAGATGTATCTAATTATTTGTCCCAGTTTTCTTTACTTAATCCTACGAAGTAGACCACATTTTGCATTTTTTGGGACATGAAAGTTGACTGTCCTTAAGAAGTCTACTCAACTCATGTGAAAAATCTACCCATTATTCACTTTTATTCTTTACCACCTCTCCTCCTTATTTGGCATCATCTTACAATCATTCAAAAGAATAAGGATTAACTCGAGAGGCAAGAAGTATGGGTAAGAAAATTTTTATATCTTCCTCAACATCCATGAATCTTTCATGAATTTTTACTGTCAGTAATGACCATTTCCTGCTTGGACCTCATTGGATATTTTGTTTTGCTTCTCATTAGGTAAAACAACTGTCAGTCAATAAACACTTTATTAAACACCAGCTATGCACCAGTCAGTGTGCTAAAATCTGGAGTTACAAAAAGAGGCAAAGGATAGTTATTGTCCTCAAGGAGATAACAATTTAATGGAGGAAACAACACGCAAACAATGAGATGTACAGGGTAAATACAAAGATATATACTGGGTAAATTTTGGGTATTTTAAGAGGGAAGGAACTAGTATTAAGGGGAACTGAAGATAGAATTTTAGCTGGGATTTGAAAGAAGGGAAGTCGGGAAGCAGATATGAGGAGGGAGAAAAATTACAGGTATGAGAGACAACTAATGAAAATATACACTCAAATTTTATATGAATCATCAACTAATTGTTGATACAACTGTATAGTATTAGTTATTTTTGTGTGTTTCAACCACTGCCTGAATTGCCAACTCCTTTGAAAGTGGCATGGTATAAAGAACAATGGAACAAAGAGACTTAAGTTGGAACCCAATCTTAGATGCTGAGTGACCACTGCAAGTTACCTAATTACCACTGAATAAGTATTTGCTGAATGAATACATGCCATGTCTTCTAATTTTAAAACTATTATTCTTCACACCGTTCCACTATTCAGTTAGACTCACTAGGTCACAGTAAACTAATAGATATTTTCTAGTGTGGTCCGTTCATGGGGGTCTTCCTTGAGAAAACTGTTAACAAACTGACATTGTTGTTTCATTTTTCTATTTGAAAAAAGCTTTTCTAAAGATATTTTGACCAACATCTAACTTTTGGTAAACAAACTCTTATTAAGTACCTAGTGTATGCTAAGCTAAGTTCTAGGGAGGCATAGAAAGGCAAAACAGTTCCTACTCTCGGTAAATTTACAATCTAGTAGGGGAGACAACAAGGAAACTACTATGTACAATCAAGATAAATATAGGATAAATTTCAGGCTTCTTGCAGGGAGAGAATTTTAGCTGGGTTCTGAAAAATGACAGGGAAATCAGAAAGAAATTATAAAGAGAGAGAAAAAAAAATGCCAGACAAGAGAACAGCCAATGAAAATGTACTGAGTCAACAAGAAAGCCACTGTTCCTGGATAACAATGGTGAGCAGTAAGGTATAAGAAAATGGAAAGGCAGGAAGGGGCCAGATTGTGAGGAACTTTTACGGCCAAAAAGAAGATCTTAGAGAAGGTAATAAGAAGCCACTGGAGTTTATTAAATAGTGGGTGACATGATCAGACCTAAGCTTTAGGAAAAGCAGTTTGACATCTGAGTCGAGGATAGATTGGAGTAGGAAGAGACTTGAAACAGAGAGAGGGACCAGTAGGCTACTACACTAGTTAAAGAAGTGATGATGGCTTGTACCACAGTGCTGAGAGTGTCAGAGGAGAGAATGGGTAGTAAAATAACTTGACTTAAGATAGTTAACATGTAATTGTTTCTGAAGTTAAACACTAAAGGCAATCTTCCATCATATGTGTTTATGTTATCAGTCCAATACATCTGGGTGCATTTGGTCAGTTCTGAGCTGAATTATCCATATCTAGCAACCACAGAGAGGTACTAATCCAAAAAAAAAGATTTAGAGACCTTAGAGTATTTAATGATTTGTGTAATATGGAAAGGCATGTGTTGGGTGTGAATATTCTTCAGCACATTGCAAATGAGAAATTATGGAAGGAGAAGTAGTGTACATGATAGCATAAGAAGAAGGGAAGGGAAGGGAAGGGAAGGGAAGGGAAGGGAAGGGAAGGGAAGGGAAGGGAAGGGAAGGGAAGGGAAGGGAAGGGAAGGGAAGGGAAGGGAAGGGAAGGGAAGGGAA
>JAQQSK010008564.1:0-13456 GCA_028658325.1 Potorous gilbertii
TAACAGGAGCTTCACACATGTTTACTGTTTCTCTGTCAGCTTTTTTTTTTTTAAAAAAAAGAGATGTTTCTCTCACCAAGGAAGTCTCCCCCAATAACTCCAACTTCTGAAAGTTTATATCAAAATTTCTGATTTTAGTAATATTTAAGTTGACAATAATGATATTCAGAAGAAGGTGAAGAATTTGCTCCCCTGTTGATATAGCTTTGATATAGTTCTGCAAGCAAAACGATATGAAGTTTTTTTCTTGAATGGATCTTCAGAAAAGACCCACAATTGTAGTGACAGAGGTGTGTATTGATAAAAGCATTCAACCTGGCGGCAAAAGACCTTGGTTAAATCCCTAACTGTGATGTTTACTCTATTGCGTATTGTATTGTAACAATGGGCAAGTCCTTGATCGTTTCTTGGACTCAGTTTTCCTGCTCGATAAAGTGAAGTCAATAATATTTAACATTACTTCCACCAAAGGGTTGTTGCAAAGAAAGTTTTATTAATTCTAAATCAATACATATATGAAGAGGACTTATGCTTTATACTAATCTCTGCATTCCATCAGGAAAAGAATCTTTTACAACTTCTTTCTATTCCCATAATTCCTAGCATAGTGTTTCAGATAAAATAATGAAATACTTTTGAATGAATATATGCCAAAAGGTCTTTAGTAAGTCAGTTATTTGGAAAATGTGATGTATTTCCCTATAAACACAATGATATAAATATTGTTTAGCTTGCTAGGATAGTCCTCAAATGCTTACTGAATCATTATGTATCTAAATTACTTTAAATGTGCAAATAAATAGAGAATACAATATTGTGGTACGGTGGGTAATTCAATACATTTGGATAATAAAATTTCACCTTCAAACAGAAAGCAATGGATTGCTAGTGAGAGAACACAGATTTCAAACATAATGCTAACAGTTATTATCTTACTTGGGTGACCTTGGATAAATCATTTCCTTCCTATAGGTCTCAGTTTCCTCATCTGTAAAATAACAAGACTTGGAGTAGATGAAATTTTAGTTCCTTTCTGTGTAGATCTAGGAGTCCAAAGTCTGGGTGCATATGATCTTCTCTCTAGACAAAGCACCTAAAATAATACCTGTCTCCTAGTGTTGTAAGGATAAATGGTACAAAGCTCTCGAAAACACTTAAAGTACTATTAAATACAAGCCAACTTTTTATTAATAATTATCTGTGCAAAAGCAACAATATAGTGGTCATCAACTAAACATATGCTGGGATAATTTCCAAGAAAGTAGAGTCAACCCATCACTTCTGGAGTCAATCTGTTTTACTTTGGAAAACTCTAACCACACCTAATATGTGTCAGGTACATCAAGCCAAACACTTTTTGTGAAAATTCCATATAATGTTGCTAGTTTTGCCTTTTGGGAAAGCAGAAGTCTTCTTCCACTTTTCCTTATCATCCTTTAAAATTTTCAGAAGACCATAACAGTCCTTATCCCTCAATATTTTGTCTGGTCTTTCTCAGGCTAACCTTCTCCAGCTGTTTCAAATGATCTTCAAGTAACAAGATCAACAGCCATTTCATCATTGAGTCAGCCCCTTAATAAACATATTTCAGATCGCCAATGTCTCTCAAAAAAGGAGATAGCCAGAGCTGAACGTGACATATTAAGTGTCTCAATAAAGCTTAGGATAGCATTAGCTTTCTTCATTGCTACGTCCTACTGCTGACCCAGGTTGAGCTTGAAGTCTGAACCCTTTAGGACTCTACTCTAGTAAATATTTTCTAACCACATGTACAGCCATTCTATAGTTATGAGACTTGTTCTTTTAAATATAAATACAATTATTCTTACTACATTTTAACTTATTAGATGCTTTCATTATTTCACTTTGTTGAAACTTATTTAGATTCTCAATGATATTCAATGGTGCCTATCACTTCTAGTCTGCTCTGTTTTCAAGCATGTTAGGGATAAAATGAAAATTGATTACGACAAAGTAAAGGATACATGTCCATGCCAAGTCAGTGTTTTCAACTTTTTTTGGGGGTGTCATATTACCTTTTGGCAGTCTGGTGAAATCTATGTAGCCATTCTCAGAAGATTCTTTTTAAATAATGGAAACAAAGCAAAATAAGTTAATGAACATTAAACATAATTTTCCCTATCCAAGTTCATGAGATTCTTGAAATCTTATCCACAAACTCTCTTTGACATGATTAACAATTCTTGTCCTATTGGATTCCTTCCAAGTTAGGATCAAATAATTTATGACTACTGTTTAAGTTTGGTCATTTAAATCTTTTCAAATACATCTAAGAATAGTATCACCTAACATCATGTATCTCTATCTTATTCACAAGGATACCATGACAAACCTCATCAAAATCTCACTTGAAAGGTGGGCTTACTATACATGATTCTATTTCTCTCAGTCTAGTTACTGTTACAAAAGAAAATCAGTTTGATCTGACATGGCCTAGTCTTACTTAAGTCACACTGACTTTTAATTATCTTTGTTTACCTTTCACAAAATTTTCAAAGAAGTACTTTGACCTTCCCATTAAAAATTCAAATTCTAGGGTTTTGTTGGGAGTTGGAGACAACGTTAGAGGCTATTACTTCATAGTTCTTCTCTCTCTCTTTCTCTCCCCCTTTCTCTCCTCTTCCCACGAAAGAAAAATTGAAACCTCATTTGCCCTACACTTGAATTCTGCGCCTTTCTTATTTCTTTAAAGCTTTCAAAAAAAAAATAACTGAGAATGGGATATCAAATTAAGTCTGTCTTCTTTGAGAAATTGAGAACATAGTTCTCCTAAATCTGGTGATTTCCACATATATAGGGCAATTAGCTCTTCTCCTATACTTATTAGTCTATCATTACCTCAAAAAATAAAAACAAGATGTAAAGTCTACATTGAATTGTTACAACAGAGATATATTTTCATCTTTCTTTTGTCCCCTATATAGCTAAAAAGAAAACAGAACTACTCTTCATTGATATCCTTAGCTTTTATGCTTAGACTTAACTAAATGTGGGCTTTACATCTTCCTAGTACTGTTCTTCAAAGCAGAAAAATGAAATCTTGAGCATCTGAGCTTTTAAAAAATTGTGAAAATTGCATTTCATTACAAATGGTTTCCTTTATTACCCTATGAATTTTACTTTACACATGTAAGCATACTTTGAAAAGTGATCCATAGGCTTCCCTAGATTGCTGTGGTTGTGTCTGAGACAGAAAATTTCAGAATCCCTGCTTCAAAGGAATGTGCTACACTTTTATGTTATCCTTATTTAATTGACCTTGTTTCTCTCTTGTACACACATCTTTTTCAACAGTCTGAGTTGGTCAAAGAGGTCTTCATATATTCAAATTGCTCTTGTCAGGGCATTCCCCATTTACTTTTTCTTTGAAACTGTTCTGAACATAGATGCAGAATTTCATTGTTGATATCCTTCAGCTGATCTCCAGCTGACTTCCCTTTGCAGAAAATTAGTATTCTATTCTGAGTCATAAAATCTACTATCCTCAGTTTTTTGATGCCCAATCTACTCTAATTTTCATCATTTCTGTTTTAGTAGTCAGTTGTTCTTTGCTGTAACATGTCCAGAGCAGGAGCTCACTGTGTTGATATTAGGAGGAAATCATCATGAAGGCAAGTCAGAAATTTTCCCACTGTCTTGCAGTTATAACTTGTTCATGAACAACCACAAAATCTGTGCATACAGTCTAAATTCCTCTGAGTTTATCCCTAGTCTAGCAGCCCTACCTATTAGATATATATATATATATATATATATATATATATATATATATATATATATATATATATATATATTTCGATGTCCTCTGAATATTTAAAAGTCATCATATCTGAAGAAGAATTCACCAACTTTCTCCTTAAATCAGCACTTCCACTTAACTTCCTTTCTATTCTGCTGATGGCAACACTATCCTTTCACTCTCCCAGTTTGGAACCCTTATTCGTGTTTGATTTTTCTGTATTTCTCAACTTCAACATCCAGTTGTTAACCACAGCCAGTTCTTCCTCCAAAGTGTTTCATTTTCATTTCGTTTATACACTCAGCAACCCAATTTAGGCCATTTTGTTTCCGTATTTTCTACGTGTCTGGAAAAAAATTCAGGTGGAACATTTTACCTCAAGAATCCACTGGGAATTTTTTAACTCCTTGCGTTGCAATGAAGTACTAAATCTACCAGAAAAAATTCCTCTGCATTGTATAATTATTTTCTAACATGTGTTTTCTAACATCTTATTGTGGAGAGGGCCAACGAATACATTCCAAAAAACAAAACACAACTTAACTGTTATCTGTAGAGAAGAATAAATTAGCAAATTAAATTAGTTTATATTTCAAACATAGAGGCAAGTCATGAATTAAAATTTCATGACTTACTGACAACTGTTTTGCTAAAAATTACTATGGAATTTGAGTGTGTTAAAAAATATTTCCACGATTTTGTAATGAAAACTGATGAAAGTAAGCTATATGAAAACTATATGAAAATGGAAAAACAGCTCTTATTACAATTATTATTGGTGATACTAATAGAATCCATGTAGCTTACTAGCTGGTTCATGTAGTCGTGCACACTTCATTTGCACTTTTACAACCATCACTTGAAAGAGGCAGTTGAAGTAAGGTTATCTCCATTTGATAGCCTAAAACATAGCTAATAAATGACAGGGACTAGATTTGAACCTAGTTCTTTGGATGCCCAATTTAATAAAATCGTACAATATAAGGTTTCTTATTAGTTTTCCTTTTCCCCATCTGTTTTTGAGACCATATAGATTCTGTCTATATGACTGATTCTACATAGGAGAAATCTTCCCATTGGTTTTAAAGCCACAACTTAGCTACGTTCCAATTGTTGCACATAATGAATCCTATTGAATTAGTCATAGTATCTGGACAACTTCAGGAAATTCATTATTTATAGTAATCAAAACTTAGCTGTATACCCAGAGTTCTGGCTTAAGAACCAATGGGGAGGCTCAAACTGCTGTCCTTCCCTCTCCCAAAATGTTCCTTTTCCTTTTTCACTTCCAATCATAAGCACTTTTCAAGGTTTCATGGAAGAGTAGGCTAAGGGAATGGTGGAAGCTGTATGTCTTTCAGAGCATGAAGTCCTGGGAAGTTATTAAAGTTGTGGCTGTCGTGTATACAGAGGTGAACATTTATGGTGGCAGAAGAAGCAGGAATGGACTGGAAGAAAAGGAAGATCTGACATTTGAGAAAATGGAGTCGCTGGAAAAGATCTGTCTTTGAGATCTGTGTGTACGTGTGTGTGTGTGTGTGTGTGTGTGTAGGTCCGTATGTATGTGTGTTTATGTGTGTTTGTCTGCATTATGTCTATGTGTGTGTGGGTATATCTGTACATATGTGTATACGTGTGTACATTGTGTACGTGTGTATGCACATGTGTGTATGCATGTGTCTGTTTATGTCTATGTGTGTGTATTTGTGTGCATGTCCATATGTGTGTATATACACACATACAAAAATACGCACGTATAAGATATTTGAACCTGTTCATCAAAAATGTGAAATAGCTAATTAGAAGAAATGTCGAACTGAATTGGATTTCAAGACTCATTCTCCAGGTCTTGGCACAGAATGACAAATTACAGGTAGGCTACAAGTTGAATTTCCAAATTCTTTTTAATTTGTTCATTTAATGCATGCTACTAGAATTTCTTTATGCTCATCTTTACTTTCTATGTGGGAAGAAAATAACCTCTTCTATAATCTGATGCATGGGAAATCATTTTTACCTTCTCTCCTTCTTTGAGGAACCTCTAGATTACATCCAAAAGCAACATTACAGCAAACAGCAAATTTTCTTTGGAAGCATACGTAGGTTGAGGAGTCAATGGATGTTCTAATAGCTTCTAATTGCGTAGCTTTCTTCCACTATTTGAAAATCAGGCTAAGACACAATATCTGTGACTTCCATAAAGTTCCTCCCAAATTCTTTTTAAAATTTATATGCTGATCCTCAATCTATGGAAGCTGTTACGGCGAAAGTCACGATGTGGAATGGACAACTGTAGTTAAATTCAAGATACTAGTCCAAGCTTACACAGGTAATTAAGTAGCAGAGTTCTAGTCTGGATATATTTTCAATATCAGAAAATCCCCTGATACAGCTCTGTGAATTTTCCAGATATATTAGGATTATATTTTCACATACTTTCAACCCAAGAAGATTAGTACTCTACATTCCCTGATGTATTATCTCCCAATGACAACTGTTCATCTGAAAATGGCCTACATCTTCAAAGGCATTTGGTGCTCAAGTGTTTTCATTTCTAGGAAAGAAGTGTGCATAGTCCTGTACTGAACCATCCCTGTATTGAACAATCCTCTGCAGTGGCTAAGCAGCCAGTCTTTTATTTCATAAAAGTATAGATAGAAGTTGAGACTTTTATTCCACTTTTAAAAATTAAATCTAACATCATACTATTTTCAAACCTTCACTTCAATGTGCAAAGCTTTAGGAGTGAGGTCACTCACAGTTCAGCACTTCCTAAAACATTAAACAGATGTAGCAGTCAAAGTCAGAAGTGGTGCTAGCTTGTCCCATGCTCTTTGGTTCTCTTTAGCATGCTGTGCATCCTTATTTCTGGACTCAAAGTCTTGTGTAGAGAGCAGCATAACTATGGTCAGTAGAAGCAATGTGTGAAGATCTTTTGGAAGTTCCCCACAAGCAGTTTACAAAAATTGTTGTAATGCTATGCTATGGAAATCTGTGTGTTGTAACTGTATCAAGGGGCTACCGAATCTGGTCATATCACTGAAAGATCTTCCTTACTGAATAGAACAACTGAATATCCTTTTGCTAATCATTTTCAGCTAATCAGCTCCAGGACACGGAACTTGTCCCTGCTGTGGAAGTGGTAATTAGTATGAAAATATCTTGGGGTCAGAGAATGGTACAGGCTTATTCACTGCTAATCACTGTGATGACCACAGAGATGGTGGAGGTCCTCAGTGTCATCGGTAGAAGCAGCATCCAGATCAGTCTAACATTGTGTCAATTCATGAACCCTTTCTGAGACAGAAGGCACAAGGAAGCTACTGGTGGCTTTGCAAGCACTGGGGGTTTATACGAGGAATTTTCTGGATGTCTGTTCACAGTGGTTCCTAATTTTTCCAACTTGTGAGCACAAGTATTTCTCTGAGGCCTCACGATGTCTTGGAGCTGATTCTGCAATCTTGAAAACTTATGCTCATGGAACACAATATCTGCCAGGTTCTATCATAGTCTGAAAGCTTCAAGTATTCTGGAAAAAGACTGAAACTACTGTTGGGCATCGAAGGGTCCATGTAATCTGCTTTCAACATACTTTTTCTAACTTACTGAACATTTCTTCCTTTCACTCACATAAGTTCAAAGTGAATCGGCCTATTTGCTGCTTCTTAGAAAAGAAATTCCATCTCCTGTCTGCAGGCTTTTACAAAGGCTTTCTCCCACGCCAAAAATGTAATTCCACATTGCCTGGGTCTTTTAATATCCTTTGAAGGCTCAGTTCAAGTGTATTCAAGTCTTATCTTGATTGTCCTAGTTGCTATGCCCGACCATGTACAAACAAATTAAATTTTAGGTAGTTCATGTAGATTTCATAATTACTTAGATACAAATAGGTAGGTGGTTCTCGTTGTCTTTTCTTCTTTTGCACAATGGAATGCAAGCTCTCTCAGACTAGGGATGGTTTTGTCCCTTTTTCTTCCCAGTTTATACAATGCCTGGTATAGAGTAATGTCTAATAAATGTTTGTTTAAAACAACGAAGGCTAGCTATGGAGACAAGTTGGCAGAGTGAGAACAACTATTCACCTAAACTCTTAGAAAAGAAATCCTTCAGATACCTCTAAAAAGTGAATCTGACCAAATTGTGGAGGGACAGAAGCCAATAGGGGACAGTCCATGGCAAGTTCACAGCCCAGGAAAAACTGGAAGGTTGACAGGAAGGATCTTTTCTGCAGGGCTGGAGGAGCACATAGCACACAGCTCGCAGTCTGTACCAGTGCATCCCAGCCACAGCATGACCAATCAGGGAGCCCCAGGCAGTCTTCGGTAGTGCCTGCACTGTGGAATCTCGGGCATATCATCCAGGATGGGACTCTAGTGGATCAGAGCAAGTGAAAGCTGTGGAGCTCCAGGTATCTTCAGTGGCTGCTCCTAAGACTATCAGCCCACAGATTACATGTCTGGAAACCATCCACTTGAACTTCCACCAGCTAAAATGTCAGAGCAATCAGAAAATACTCTCTCCTCCTCCCCTTGTTGACACTGCAAGATACAAGAAACACTTTCCCAGAAAAATCCTGGAACACTGAGATCAGCAGAAGGGGCAAACATTCTCTTAGCACGTGAAGCTAGGAAAATTGCTCAGAAGGGTCTCTCTTGCTGTGGCTCAAGGGGACCAGAGTAAGACTGGAGCTGTCCAAGACAGCCCTACCTCAGGAAACCAGGAAGAGATTCTGAGCCCCAGGAGAATGGAGCCTGCAACAGGCAACATAGGACCACCAATCGCTGAGCTTGACTGTGCTCTTGCTCAGCAGAGGACACCTGCTATAGCCACCATACCCCACCCCACACTTAACACAGTAAGCTCCAGGACAACTCCAGGGAAACACAGAAAGTTTTCACCTGGCCTCTGATTTTTCACACCAACCAAGTCTGCACCAGGTAAGCTGCAGCATTTCAGCTTCTAGCTCAAAGAGATAGAGACCATAGCACACAAAGCCTCAAGTCCAAGGTCCAAGAATAGTGGGACAGAGCCCCTTGAGCCCGAGGAGCAGAGATCTACTTTAAAAGCCTGGACAAGGATGATAATGATCATCATGAGTAAGAAGCAATGCAGAAAACAAAAGACCATAGAACTTTTCTCTGAACACAAGGACTAAAATGATGTCAGTTCTTGAGACTACACTCCCATCTGAAACTCCAGAAAGGAAGACAGACTGGTCACAAGCACAAGGAGCACTCATGGAAGAACTGAAGAAGGATTTTAAAAGCTAAATTAGAGAAACAGAAGAAAAACTTGGTGAAGATTTTAAAAATGTGAAAAAAAAGTTCCCTGAAGAGACCAGCTCCTTATAAAGGAAATTTGTCAAACGGAGAGGAGAGTACAAAACATAACTGGAGAAAATAAATTCTTGCAAGGATCAATTGGACATATGGAGAAGGAGATGCAAAAGTTAACTGAACAAAACTATTTCATAAAAATTAAAATTGGGGAAGTAGAAGCTAATGACTCCGTAAGTAATCAAGAATCAGTCAAACAGAAACTAAAGAATGAAAAGATAGAAGAAAATGTAAAATAACTAAATGGAAAAACAACTAACCTGGAAAATAGATCCTGGAGATAAAAATATAAGAATTATTGGTGTACTGGAAAGCCGTGATGAAAAAAAGGGCCTTGACAATATCTTCAAAGAAACCTTCCCAGAAGTTCTAAATCCAGAGGGTGAAATAATCATCGAAAGAATCCACTGTTAAGTTCCTGAAAGGGATTCTAAAATTTAAAACACCAAGGAATATTGTTGCCAAATGCCAGATCTATCAAGTGAAGGAGAAAATACTACAGGTAGCCACAAAGAAACCATTAAAATATTGAGGAACAACAGTCAGGATCACACAGGACCTTGCAGCTTCAACAATGAAAGGTCGAAGGAATTGAAATATGATATTCTGAAAGGCAAAGTAGCTGAGACTACAATCAAGGATCAATGACCCAAAAAGTTGAGCATAATATTTTGGGAAAGGAGATGGATATTAAATTAATGAATTTCCAGACTTTGCTGATGAAAATGCCAGAGCTCAATAGAAAATTCGAGCCCCAAGAGAGTCTTCAAAACATAAACGGGGGGGGGGAAATCTTGTATTCAATATGGGCATGCTGTTTACATCCCTCTAAGAGAAGATGATACTGATTAATCTTCATAATTGCATATTTATCATGACATGTGCAAATGATACAAATAAACAGATGGAATGGGTATTAAGTAAATGATGTGACGATAAAAATGTGACTTAAGGGTGCCAAGGGATTATAACAGGAGATGTGAAAAGGAAGAGGAAGAAAACAGTGAATTACATCACAGGAAAAGACACAAAAGAGGGGAGGGAGACGAGTACAGTTTGATATTTATTCTCATCTGATTTGGTTCAAGGAGTGAACAACAAAATTAGTTACATAAATCTAACTAGCTCTATAGGCAGTAGGATTGAAGGGGGAAAGAAAAGGGAGGGGAGGGTAAAAGGAAGGGAAAAAGGAGTAAGGGTAAAAGGGAGTAAAAGGGAGGGGGGCTGACAGAAGGAAAAGAAGACTGAGGAAGATGGTGGTCAAAATTTAAAACTGCTGTGGAGGGGAAGTGAAAAGGGAGAGCTAAAAGCACAAACCGGGTGAAAGAGGATGGAGGGAAAGACACAGAGAGTAATCACATCTGTGAATGGAATTAACTCTCCCATAAATCGGAGATGGATAGCAGAATGGATTGAAAACCATAATCCAACAATATGTTGTTTATAAGATACACATTTGCAAAGGGGGTAAAACAGGGTAAAGGTAAAACTTTGGAACTGAATACATTGTGCTTCAACTGATGTAAAAAACGGAGGGGCAACAATTCTAATTTCAGACAAAGTAAAAACAAGAACATATCCAAAAAAAGAGATAAGGAAAGAAACTGTATCTGCTACAAGGCACTGTACACAACGAGGCAATATCATTACAAAACATATATGCTCCCAGTGGTATAGCATCCAAATACTTAGAGTAGAAGTTAAGGATGTTACAAGAAGAAATAGACAGGAAAACTACACTAGTTGTACATCTCAACCTCCCCCTCTCTGAACTTGATAAATATAACTTCAAAATAAATAAGAAAAAACTTGGAGAGGTGAATAAACTCTGGATGTGTTAGATACGATAGATCTCCGGAGAAAATTGAATGGGATTAGGAAGGAATATATCTTTTTCTCAGTGGTACACAGTGTGTATACAAAAATTGACCATGTACAAGGACTTAAAGCTTCACAATATAGTGGAGAAAGGCAGAAACATTGAATACATCCTTCTCAGATCTTAATGCAATAAAAATTATACGTAACAAAAGGCATGGAAAGACAGACCAAAAATTCATGGGAAATTAAATAATGTAATACTAAAGAATAAGTGGGTTAAACAGAAAATCGTAGAAACAATCAACAACTTAATTCATGAGAATAAAAATAATGAAACAACCCTGCAAAACTTAGAGGATACTGCAAAAGCAGTTCTTAGGGGAAATTTTACATCTTTGACTATCTACATGAATAAAATCGAGGAAGAGGACATCAATGAATTGGGAGTGCAGCTTTAAAAGCTAGAAAAAAGAACAAATTAAAAGTCCCCAAGCAAGTAAAAATTAGAAATGCTGAAAACCAAATGAGAGCTTAATAAAATTGTACTTAAGAAAACTACTGCACTAATAAATAAAATTAAGAGTTGGTTTTAGACTAGCTTTTTGAATAGTGATGAAAGAAACCTTCCAGTTACAAGTGACTTAAATGGTCACATAGATGATCACATTGGTACCAGTCACAAATTGTGAGAAAATAAGAACACCGAGCAATATTGACTATACACCTTTTCATGGATCTCTTTGCAGAGAAGAGAGAAACAGGTTGTTCATGAAGGAGCTCAAGTAGTAAGAACACATGTACTGATCTTACACCAAAAGATTCAATGAAACAAACAAATTGAAAAAGTGGTGAATGTGAACTGATTCCCAAAGTGTAAGAGTAAATATAACTCCTGTCTATGCACAAGTAAAAGAAACTGATCAACTGAGGGTCAAGAAGGAGATTTTCACGTGTAATATTTTCCCCAAAACTGCAAAACTATTGGTTTTCAAAACGAACATTTTAATTAAAATCTTCACAGGGAAGACTGGTTTATTAACTAACATTCATGTTTCCTTATCACATGTAAATCACCCAGATGATTACAAGATATTGACCCCAAAATCTTAATCCTTTCATCTTTATGGACTGATTAATTCATTCAGTATACACACTTTTGGGGGCATTTTAGCAGTGTCTTTAAAAAATCTAAGCATAACTGTATGATGTTTACCATGTCAGTACTTGGAGGTCTTTAGAAATGGGCATATATTATAAAGAGGAAGAAAGGCATCAGAGATATACAGTATCTCTTAAGGTTCTAACCTTAGTTGAAAAGAAAATCTTTATAGAAAAAAGAAGTAAAAAAATTAAATTAGGGAACAATCCTTCTTATTACAAGAGATTGATTTGCAAAAGATTTCTCTATGATACTGTAGATAAAAAGAGGTTCCTGTAGGTATAGGTTTTTTGTACTTATGTAGTTGTTTAAGAATGGCTGGGGAAAAAACTGAGAAGAATCATGGAAAGATTATATTTAAGAGAAGGAAAGGTTCTAGGACTTAGGAGATTTTCATTTCATTCCACCAGTAAGCAGGGAAAATCCATTTTATTTCAGTATAGCCCATGCGTTTCTTTTCTATTTCAGGGAAGCAAAGATTTTCCCCCAGCTTGAAAAATAATAAATTGACTAATTCTTCTGAAACTATTTCTTTCTGCTTTTGGAGATTCTAGTATCTTTGGCGGTGGATTTTTGTTACCTTTAGGATTATAGAAGCAGAGTGTCAGCGACATCTCAGAAGTTCTAAGACTCCTTGAAAATATTATCTGTAAAAGGCTTTCAAGCATTCTATTTCTTCAAACAGATTGTTTCCCTTTGAGAACTCTGTAATTGTTAGAAAGATTTTCTTTACATCAACTCTAAATTTTTGTCTTTACTACTACGAGTTATGAGCAAAATAATTCTAATATTTCTCCCACTTAACAAAGCTTTTAAATCCTTGAGAAGAGTTGTTAACACAAAATATTTAGATACAGTCTATTTGATGAGAATTCTATAATGGCAGAAGAGGAAAATATTCTAACATACATATCTAGAGAGAAAGTCACTGGAGCCCAGAATTTTCAGGGAGATATAAAGTCTCCAAGGTTGTTAACTGAATTCCTAAAAGTAGCAAGATATGACAGAGGCTTAAAAAGAAAGTGTTGCCTTTGAACCATGGGAAAGATATAAATCTCAAGGATATTGGAGCCCAATGCCCTGATACATCATAGTATAATTTTCAAAATGAATACAAAGTAAAGTCGTTTTACAGTTTTCAATATAAAGGTTTACCTTAATTTTTTTTCTTTTTTCTTTCTTTTTTATTTTTTAAAAAATTTATTTAACTTTTTACATTCATTTTCACAAGATTTTGGGTTCCAAAATTTTCTCCCCATTTGTCCCCTCCCCTCTCCTCGATACACTGGACATTCTAATTACCCATAACACCAATCTGCCCTCTCTTCTATCATCCCTCCCTTCCCTTACCACATCTTCTCTTTTGTCCTGTAGGGCCAG
>JAQQSK010008565.1:0-13455 GCA_028658325.1 Potorous gilbertii
AGTGAGCTTTTGCACCTCTTTTTCCACTTGGCTAATTCTGCTTTTGAAAGCATTCTTCTCCTCATTGGCTTTTTGAACCTCTTTTCCCAATTGAGTTAGCCTATTTTTCAAGGTGTTATTTTCTTCAGCATTTTTTTGGGTCCCCTTTATCAAGGTATTGACCCGTTTTTCATACTTTTCTTGCATCTCTCTCATTTCTCTTCCCAGTTTTTCCTCCACCTGTCTAACTTGATTTTCAAAATCCTTTTTGAGCCCCTCTATGGCCTGAGACCCCTAGATATCTCTTTCAGATGTTTGGGATACAGAGACCTTGACTCCTATGTCTTTACCTGATGGTAAGCATTGTTCCTCCTCATCAGAGAGGAAGGTTGGAATCATCTGCTAACCAAGAAAATACCCTTCTATGGTCTTAGTTTTTTCCCTTTTCTGGGCATTTTTCCAGCCAGTTGCTTGACTTCTGAGAGTCCTCTCCACCCCAGGCCCAGGTCAGCCCAGCTAGTGCTTGGGGTCTGAGATTCAAATGCTGCTCCCTAGCCTCAGGGCTTTTGGCAGCATGCCTGGCTGCTATTCAATGGGAACTTCATTCCTGGTGCTCATGTGGGGGCAGGGCCACCTCCCTGGCTCAGTTCCCTCAAGGGGTTTATGCAGAGACCTTTTGTAATGGAGCTGCTGTCAAGCCCCTGTCTGCTCCAGGAGCCTCTGGCCACTCTGTCTCTCCTTCTGCCTCTGCCGCTGCCTCCCAAGGGGGCCTGAGTCCTGGAGACACCCCGCTCCCCTCTCAGCCCGTCTTTCTCACTGACCTGTGAGTCTGTGGGTGGACGGACCTTAGTGGCCGCTAGAGATTCCGTCCCTGAAGTGTGCTCGGATCTGGTGGCTCCTCTCAATGCTGCACAGCCAGGGCAGGGGAGGGAAGGGCTCCGCTCCCATCTGGGGTGCGATGGACCTTTGGAATTGGTTTTTCAGGGCTCTCTGGAGCAGAAATCTCCTTCACTGTGTTGCTGCTCGGCTTCCACTCTTTCAGAATTTGTCAGGAATTCTTTTTAGAGGAAATCCATGGGCTGTGGGTTTGGAGCTAGCATAGGTGAGTCTGTCTACTCCACCATCTTGGCTCCATCCCCGTGCATGCCATTCTTGAAAGGGGTAAAGTCAAAGAGGCAGAGAAAATTTAAAACTCAAAAACTTGCCAAACTGGATATTGACAACTAAAAATAAATTAATTAATTTCGACAAAAAAACCTTCAAGTATCAAGTACAGTTGTGTATTTTATAATTGCCTCTATTTCCTTTTTAAGAATATTTCTCTTATTCATAGTTTTGTATGTTTTTTCTAATTTTTTACAGTATGGTCTTTATTACCAATGTCAAATTCTCATTTACAATGTCTTCTTAGTATACTGTAAGGTATCAAACTAAGCTTAATTTCTGCCAGACAGCTTTCCATTTTTCCCATCAGTAGTTTTCCACTTTATCAAATGTTTTCCACTTTATCAAAAAGTACGTTATTGTATTCTATTATTTCTGATTCAGTGTTTCCTTTTCTATTCCATTGATTTATTTATTCATCAACCAGTACCAGATGGTTTTGATGACTGCTGCATTATAAAGTAGTTTGAGGGTCAGAGGAGCTGTTGTCCTTTTTTCCTAATTTCTTTTTATCATTTCTTTTGACATTTTTTGTTTGTTTAATGAATTTTATTATTATTTCATCAAGCTCCATAAAAGTAAGTGGGAATCCGATAGGTGCATTATTAGAAATATAAATTAATTTAGTCACTATTGCTACGTTTAGTCTTTTTTATTTTTTTTTGTTTATATTTTGATCACCTGGCACAATGCCTTCATTCTAGTAGATGTTTAACGGATGCACCTTGATGTGAATCACCATATGCAACATCATAACTCTTATGTATTCATAAAGGCATACCCTGATAAAGTATTAAAAGTTGATTTTATGAAATGTTTACGTTTTGCTGGTGAATAAGCTTTAAAAAGTTGTCAGTTATTCCTCCCCAAAGTCTCACAGAAATTAAATTTCAAAGTTGGGATTTGAATCTGAGTCTCTTGGAATAAACTGAGCACTCTGCTCATATCTAGAACTAAGTGTATGAATTAAACAAAGGTTTGGCTGTAGAGGACCTTGTACCTAGGGACTACTATAAGGCTTTCTATTTTCTAATGGGGGGAGGTGGCAGAGGGATTTCAGCTCTGAATGGAGTAAGCTTACTTGGAAGAGTTTCTCCAGGAAAAGTTTCCACTGCTTCTGGCAGTAGCACCAGTAGTAGTAGTAGTAGTAGTAGTAGTAGTAGTAGTAGTAGTAGTAGTAGTCGTAGTAGTAGCTGGCAGGGATAAAGCATTTCAAGGCTTGCAAAGCACTTTACATGTTATCCTCTCATTTAACTGCTACAAATGCAAAGAGGTAAGTAATACTATCATCCCAATTTTGCAGATGGGGAAATTGAAGCTAAGAGAAATTCTGTGACTTGCCCAGGGTCCCACAGCTAGTAAGCAACTAAGGCAGAAGCTGAATTCTTCTATCACCTTACCTCAAGCAATAAGAGATTTGGAAAGCTGACATTCCCTACTATTTTCTGCCTAACGTAGCAGTAGAGGTGATGCCTAGTGAGATGGAATGAGCCTTCATAGAAGAGTTCTACCCATAACCTCTGCCACCCCATTGAACTCTCATCCTCCTAATGATTCAATGATAAGCACAGTCAAGAAAAAAATTACTTAAGATTTTGTAATTCTGCCCCAGGAAGTGATTATGTTGAGTTAGATACTATATATTTCCTAACATATATACATATATATATACACACACATACACACACACATATATATATGTGTATATATATACAGATATATGCATATATATACACATATATGTGATACATTTCCTAACCTACAAAATATAGTAAAACCATCTCAACATGGGTGGCATAGCATAATAATAAGTGACATTTCTAGAGCCTTTTAAAGTTTATAAGGAATATTAAATACATTATCTCATTCAGGCCTTAGGATTACCCTAACAGGCAGGTAAGGTGGGGAATATGCTGCAGCCTGCTGATACCTTTCTTATGTTTCTCCATTGTCTCTTGGTTAACCTGCAACTTTAATTCCGAGAGCTACAACCTTAGAACCCTGAAAATATATTTATATTGAAAATGAAGGTCTTTGCATTAGGGAGTAAAGACCTTAAAAAAAAAACAATATTGAACCAAAATGGCAGAGTGCAGGCTGTGATCTAGTGGCACTCTCTCAATATCTCCCTCCAAATAACTTTAAAATAATTCCACCAATCTAATTTTGTAATGGTAGAGTCAACAAAATGTCAGAGAGAGACTTTTTTTTAGCTGAAGACTACTTAGGAGGTGCTCAGGAAAGGTCTGTAACATTAGGATGGGACTTGAATGTGGTTACAAAAGGAGAACCTGCAGCAGCAGCATCATGAGTTGTTAACCCAGAAATGTAAAGCATGTTGGAGAACTGGTAAAAAAAGAGATTATAGAGAACTCTTTACTGGCACAGGATGCAGCTGATGCAGATTGACAACCCTATTGCCCATAAGCAGTGTTGGGTCACAGTTCCAATGTAGAGAAGAGTGTGTATGTTCAGTCACAAGGGAGCAGGGTTCTGGTCACAGTTTCAGGGCCAACAGGAACCATAGTACATGTGGCTGCAAAGGAAGGGAAACCAAGACCAGAGTTCAGACCGAGAGTGCAGTGATCATACTTCTCCCAGGATAAAACCATCTTGTGCAGAGTCTGAAATCATAATAAAGTTTAAAGTCAAGAAATAAGATAAGAAAATGAAAAAAAAACAATAAAATTTTTGACCTTCAAAAGCTGTCAGGGAAGACCAAGACATAAAATTAGAAAAAGACAACAATTTGCAAAGGTGATAAGCAAACCCTTAAAGAAAAATGTTAATTGATCCAATGACAATGATACAAAATAATTCTAAAGGACTTGGAATGAAAAATGCTATCAACCTCCAAAGAAAGAACTGGTAAAGTTTGAATGAGATCAGAACACACCATTTTTCATTTTTTAAAATATTTTTGGTGCATTTTGGCCCATTTTTTCACAACATGAGTAATATGGGAATATTTTTTACATGATAACATCTGTACAATCTATATCAAATTGCTCACTGTCTCAGAGAGGAGGAGAACAGGGAGGAACAGAGAGAATTTGGAACTCGTCTTATTTTAAATGAATGCTAAATTTTTTTACATGGAATTGAAAAAAATAAAATAGTCTTATGAAAAATGAGTAAATTAAAAACAAATTTGTACTAACAAAACCAATCCTGGCAAGATCAGAAGGGAAAGAGAAAACTGGGAAAATAATTTTATAGAAAGTTTCTTACATAAAAGTCTCAATCTCAAATATGTGGAGAACTTAATCAAATTTATAATCATACAAGTCACTTCCCAATTGATAAATGGTCAAATGATATCAAAAGATAGTTTTCAGATGAAAAAATAAAAGTTATGTAGAACAATATAAAATGTTCTCAATCAGTATTGATAAGAGAAGTGCAAATTAAACAACTCCAAGGTACAACCTCATACTAATGAGATTGTTAATATAACAGAAAAGGAAAATTACCAATGTTGGAGGAGGAAATGTGGGAAAATTAGGATATTACTGCACTGTTGGTAGAATTTTGAACTTCCGCACATAATGGAAAAATTTTGGAACTATGCCCAAAGGGGCATGAAACTGCATGCCCAGCAAAGCCACTACTAACTCTATATCCCAAAGAGATATAAAAAATAGAAAATGACCTATATGTAAAAAGTATTTAGTAAAGTTATTTCAGTGGTGGTAAAGAATTGGAAATGGAGGGGAATGGCTGAAATAGTTACAGTTTATGATAGCAAAAGGAAAGTGTTCTGCTATAAGAAATGAGGAGTATGCTTTCAGAAAAACCTGGAAAAGCATACATGAACTGATGCAAAATGAAGTGAGTAGAGCCAGAAGACAAGTAAAAATGTTATAAAATGGTCAATTGTGAGTGACTCATCTATTATCAACAATATAAAGATCCAAGACAAAGTTGAATGACCTATGATAAAAAGTACTATCCATTTCCGGAGAAAGAACTGTTGGAACCTGGATGCAAATCAAAGTATATTCTGTTTTTTTGACTTCATTTTTCTTATTTTTTTCTGTTATAATCAACAATACAACTAGCATGGAAAGATGTTTTGAAATGACTGTTCTGAATAATCTTTATAAAATTGCTTGCCTTCTCAATGAGCATTCAGAGAAGGAAAGGTAGCTAAAATTTGGAACTCAAAATTGGTAAAAAAAAAAAATAAGGTTAAAATGTTTTACATGTATTTGGAAAATATAAAATATTAAAACAAAAACTCGTAATATGTTCAATAGAAAAGAAGGTACAAAAATTCACTAAAGAAAAAATCTCCATAAAAAGCAGAATTAGTCAAATAGAAAAAGAGATAAAAATACTTATTGAAGAAAATTCTTCCTTAACAATTAGAATCGAGCAATTGAAAGCTAATAATTTCATGAGATGTCAAGACATAATAAAAAAAGTCAAAAGAATGAAAAAATAGACAAATGTTAAATATCACTTCAGAAAAATAACTGATCTAGAAAATGGATCAAGAAGAATTATTGTATTGTTTGAAAACTATGATTTTTTTAAAGGACTAGACATATCTTGGATCCACAGGATAAAATAGAAATTGAAAAATCCACCTGTCACTTCCTAAAGAAAGATGCCAAAATGAAGACTCCCAAGAATATAGCCAAATTTCAGGACTCCCAGGTGAAAGGGAAATTATTTCAAGGACCCAGAAAGAAACAAATCCAATTTTGTGGAACTGCAGTCCTCCATGTTAGAGGAAGGGAGGGTTTGGATTATGATATTCTTAAGGGCAAAAGGAACTAAGATTAGGGTCAAGAATAATATACCCCCCAAACTGAGTATAATTCTTCAAGAAAGGAAATGGAAATTTAATGAATGAAAGGACTTCCAAGCATTCCTGATGAAAAATCCAAAGTTAAATAGAAATTTTGACATTCAAACCCAATACAAGATAAGCAAAAAAAAAAAAGTAAACATGAAAGAGTAATCACAAGGGAATCAATGGTGTCAAACAGTTTAATTCTCTTGTGGAAAAATAAGATATGAAACTCCTAAGAACTTTATCATTTTTAGGGCATTTAGAAAGAGTCTGCATAGATAGAGGGCCAATGAGTGAGCTGATTATGTTGGGAAGATATCCAAGAAAACAAAAAAATGTAGGGTTGGGGAAGAAACACACTGGGAAAAGGGGGAAAGGAGAGGTAGAATGTGGAAAACTTTTCTTACATAAAGGAGGCACACACGAATGGAAGGGGAAATACGGTGGGCAGTACCTGGTGATGCTTGAACCTCACTTTCATTAGGATTGGTTCAAGGAGAGAAAAAGGTAGAAAGATGATGTGGATAGATAGATAGATAGATAGATAGATAGATAGATAGATAGATATAGATAGATAGGTAGTCTAAATCACTATTGATTAAGTAGAACAAATTAAATAACTCTGAGTTACCAGCTCACAGCTATCAGAAATGACAAATGCTGGAGGGAATGTCAAAAAACAGGTACATTCATGAATTGTGGGTAGAATAATGAACTAGTCTAATCATTCTGTAGAATAATCTGGAACTACACCTAAAGGATTACAAAACTACGTATCCTTGAACCCAGTGATAGCATTACCAGGTCTGTATGCCTAAAAGATCAAGGAAACATGACAAAGATCTACATCTACAAAAATACTTAGAGCAGCTCTTTTGGTGATAAAGAATTGGAAATTGAGGAAATGGATGTAAATTGAGGACTGGCTAAACAAGTTGTGGCATATGTTTGTGATGGGTTCTATTATGCTATAAGAAATAATAAGGGGCATAATTTCAGGATAAAATACATGGAAAGAGCTATATGAACTGATGCAAGTTGAACTGAGAATAACTGAGATCTTTGCGCACTATAACAGCAATGTTATAATGTTGATCATCAATTGGGAAAGACTTGGCTGTCCTAAAAAAACATTCATGATGAAAAAATGTAATCCATCTATGGAGAGAGAAGTGATAAACTCTGAGTACAAGCTGAAGTGTAGTTTTGTTGCCTTTTTTCCCCAATATGACTAATATGGAAACATGTTTTACAAGATTTCATACATATAATTGATATCATTTTGTTTGTCCTGTTAGTGGTGGAGACAGAGGTTAGGAGGGAGGGAGAAAAATCTGCAACTCAAAACTTAAAAAGATAAGAATGCAAAAATAAACTATTTTGGGGAAAATAAATAAAAACACTATCAGAAAAAACCAACCAAACAAAAAAACATTGAATTGTTTCCCACATGCAACCTTCTCCCACCCCCTCTCGTCTTCAATTCTGGGTCCAACTTTTCCTCCCTCTTTCATGCCTATCCAAAACATATGTAACAATGTACTCATTACACTTCATGTCCACTCGTTTGCATTGCACAGTCCAGATACCAGGCATTTTTTACTGAGTTTTTCCTTTTTTATTGTTTGGCCAATCCCTTTAGAATAATCATGATATCTTTTATTTTTATTTTATTTTATTTGTTTACAGTATGATTCTCAATAAACCAAGAAGCATTTATTAAAAACTTACCACCTTCCAGGTCCTGTGCTAAGTGTAGAGGATACAAAAAAAGTATCCTTTCCCTATCTTCAAAATTTAGCAGCTCGGTGTTTTCTGGGGGCAATCAAGACAATGAATGTCAGCCATGTAAATGTACATATGGAGTATCTCATCATTTCTGAGGAATTGCTCTTTCATTTGAACCTTTTAAAAGATATCCTCCCTGACAGCAGCAAAGATTTTTGGTAACTATGCACATTTTATGCCTTGCTTTACATATGTAATCAGAACCATTCAACCAAGTTATCATTGAACTCACATTTATCAAGGAATTTTCATGATCATTGGATAGCACTGGGGACATTTCATTCAAGGACAAGTTTTACTGCAGAAAATTGCTTACTGAGTCAAATGCTTTCTTATAATCAATAAATAAGAAACATATCCAGATCTTACATTCTCTACCTGCTTTAGTTAATTGTGAGACTTCTATGATGTGGTCAACCACAGTTAATTGTGAATGCCTAACTTCTCTCTCTCTCTCTCTCTCTCTCTCTCTCTCTCTCTCTCTCTCTCTCTCTCTCAACAAAACTTTCAATATTAATGTATTTTCATGCAGATGAAAATGCAGGTATAATAATTGATTATTGATTTGGGGCCTATTACATTTTGCGGCAGAATAAAAAATTCTAATTCTTCTCCATTTCTTCCTTCAAATTCAAGTTCTCATCCTTTTCTTCATCATTTTTACAATCCTTTTTCCTCTTCCCTATCTCTTTTCTCATCTTAGCATTCTTCTTTTTTTCGATTCTTACTTGTTTCTTTCCTCTCTCCCATCCTCTTTTCCCACTTTTCATCTTTTTCCTCTCATTTTTCCTTCTTTCTTCACAAACTTCTCTTCCTTTCCCCCAGTTGTGAACTTCTACATCCTTCCTCTTTTCCCCTCTCCTTTTCCTTTCTTATGTTCATTATATTATGCTGTATGCAACCATATGCTGTCCTGTTTAACTGTCTCTTTCCCTTCCTAAGAGCCACCAGTATAGTTGAATTTTTATATCAAGTTATGTGCTAAATACCTTTACCAAAGATGGTGTCATAACAGATGACTTTTGAAAATTACAAATGAAAGATGAACTTATTATTGAGAGTGAGTTACTCCAGATTCTCATACTTTCTGATGATATGTTATTTGCATTGAAACATGGATGTTTCATCGGAAAAATCTATGCAAAAAAGGTTGATTAAATCATTTATTTATTTTCAAAAATGAAAAACATATTGCCTAGATGATGTATTAATGGATAGGTTATTGATTTAAAAGTTCATCTATAGGTGTATTTTTTAAAATATGTAATTAATTTTTCAGTTTTCAGCATTCACTTTTGCAAGAATTGGAATTCCAAATTTTCTCTCCATCTCTCCCCACCTCCCAACTCACGACAGCATGTACCCCTTCCATTCCATCCCCCAGTCTATCCTCCTTTCTATCATCCCCCCTTCTTCTATTCCCCTCCTTTCTATTTTCCTGTAAGGCAAAGTAGATTTCTATGCCCTATTTCCTGTACATCTTATTTCCCAGTTGCATACAAAAGCAATTTTTCACATTCATATCTCCATTTCACATTCTGTATTCTCTCCCTTCCTCCCTTCCACCTCTCTCATTGACAAAGTAAGCAATTCAGTATAGGTCATACATATTTAGTCATGCAAAATACTTCCATAATAGCTATGTTGCAAAAGATTAATCACATTTCCCTCTATCCTGTCCTGCCCTCTATTTATTCCATTCTTTCCCTTGAACTATCCCACAATAGTGTTTGCTTTTGATTATCCCTTTCCCCGATTTTCTGTCCCTTTTATTATTTTCCCTCTCCTATCCCCTTCCTCCTTGCTTTCCTAAAGGATAAAAGAGATTTCCATATCCAATTGAATGTATGTCATTCACTCCTTAATCCAAATCCTACCAGAGTAAGGCTTGTTTATTCTCTTTCATCTCCCTCCTCTTCTCTTCCACGGTAAAAGCTCTTTCTTGCCTTCTTTATGTGAGATGATTTACTATATTTTACCTCTCCCTTTCTCTTACTCAGTACATTCCACTAAACAGTGAATTTTATTTTTAGATATACTCACTTCATATACAATTCACCATGTGCCCTCTGCCTATGTAGACATATAAATACACACTCACACACACACATATATATGTGCATGTATGCATGTATACACACATGTACATGCATGTGTATTTAAGTGCATATATATGTGTGTGTGCATGTATGTAGAGAGTTCAACTTTAGTGAGTTCCTTAGGGCTTCTCTTTCGTGTTTACCTTTTCATGTTTCTTGTATTTGATTCTCATATTTGAAAGTCAAATTTCCTATTCAGCTCTTGTTTTTTTTTTCAACAAGAATGCTTGGAAGTCCTCTATTCCATTGAAATTCCATTTTTTCCCTGAAATATTATATTCAGTTTGGCTGAGTAGGTGATTCTTGGTTTTAGTCCTAGCTGCTTTGACCTATGGAACATATCGCAAGCCCTTCCATCCCTTAGTGTAGAAGCTGCTAAATCTTGTTTTAATCTGATTATGTTTTCACCATATTTGAATTTTATTTTTTTAGATTCTTAAAATCTTTTCTCTTTGACCTGGGAACTCTGGAACTTGGCTACAATATTCCCAGCAGTTTTCTTTTTGGAGTCTCTTTCAGAAGGTGATCAGTGAAATATTTACATTTCTATTTTGCCATCCGGTTTTAGGATGTAAGGGCAGTTTTCTTTGATAATTTCTTGAAAGATGATGTCTAGGCCCTTTTTTGATCATGGTTTTCAGGTAGAACAATAACTTCTAAATTATCTCTCCTGGATTTATTTTCCATGTCATTTGTTTTTCCAATGAGATATTTCACATTGTCTTCTATTTTTGTAATTTTTTTTCATTTTGTTTTATAATTTCTTGATTTCTCATAAAGTCATGGCATTCCATCTGCTCCATTAGAATTTTTAAAGAACTGTTTTCTTCAGTAAACTTTTGGACAGCCTTTTCCATTTGGACAATTCTGGTTTTTAAGTCATTCTTCTCATTTTCCTTTTGGTCCTCTTTTGTCATTTGGGTGAGTCTATTTTTCAAGGTGTTATTTTCCTCAGAAGTTTGGGGGTCTCATTTAGCAAGCTAGTGACTCATTTTTTCATCATTTTCTTGCTTTGCTCTGATTTCTCTTCCAAATTTTTTCTCCACCTCTTTTACTTGATTTTCAAATGATTTTTTGAGCACTTACATGTCCTGAGACCACTGTATATTTTTTGGAGTTTTGTATACAGGAGCCTTCACTTTGTTGTCTTCCTCCAGTTGTATGTGTTGGTCTTCCTCTTATTGTATGTTTTACTCTTTCTCATATGAAAGGATGGAAGAAAAATATATTTCACTAAGAATGTAACCTTACTTAGTCTTATTTTTCCCTTTTGGGGAATTTTCCCAGTCAATTACATGACGTTTGAGTCCTTTGTCTTTCCAATGAAATATTTCACATTATCTTCTATTTTGTTCATTCTTTTGGTTTTGTTTTGCGATTTCTTGGTTTCTCAGAAAGTCATTAGCTTCCATCTGTTCCACTCTAATTTTGAGAGAACTATTTTGTTCAGTGAGTTTTTGAACCTCTTTTTCCACTTGGCTAATTCTGCTTTTGAAAGCATTCTTCTCCTCATTGGCTTTTTGAACCTCCTTTGCCAATTGAGTTAGCCTATTTTTCAAGGTGTTATTTTCTTCAGCATTTTTTGGGGTCTTCTTTATTAAGGTATTGACCCGTTTATCATGCTTTTCTTGCATCTCTCTCATTTCTCTTCCCAGTTTTTCCTCCACCTATCTATCTTGATTTTCAAAATCCTTTTTGAGCTCTTCCATGGCCTGAGCCCATTGGATATTTATTTCAGATATTTAGGATACAGAAGCCTTACTCATATGTCTTTCCCTGATGGTAAACATTGTTCTTCCTCATCAGAAAGGAAGGGAGGAGACATCTGTTCACCAAGAAAGTTACCTTCTATGGTCTTATTTTTTTTCCCTTTTCTGGGCATTTTCCCAACCAGTTACTTGACTTCTGAGATTCCTCTCCACCCCACCTTGCCTCCAGATCCTCCCAGCTAGTGCTTGGGGTCTGAGATTCAAATGCTTCTCCCCAGCCTCAGGACTTTCATCAGCAGGTCCAGCTGTTATTTAGGGTAGGATTAAATTCAGTTTCTCGGGTGGGGGCAGGGCCACCTCCCAGGCTCAGTTCCCTCAGGGAATTATTGTGGAGACCATCAGTAATGGATCTGAGATCTTGCTTGCTACAGGAGCCTCTGGCCGCCTGCTGCCTCTGCCGCTGCCTTCCAAGGGGGCCTGAGCTATGGAGACATCCCGCTCCCCACTCAGCCATCCCAGGAGTCTCTCTCACTGACCTGTAGTGCCTGTGGGTTGAGAGACCTTCGTGGCCACTGGAGATTCCACCCCTGAAGCCTGCTCAGATTTGCTCCTCTAGCTGCCACAGGGCGCAGGGAAGGGCTAGGCTCTGCTCCTGTCCAGTGCACAATGGACCTTTAAGATCAGTTTTTCAGGCTCTCTGGAACGGAAACCTCCTTCATTCCATTGCTGCATGGTTTCCACTGCCCCAGAATTTATTAGGAGTTCTTTTTACAGGAAATCCTTGGGCTGTGGGTTTTGAGGTAGCATATGTGAACCTTTCTACTCCACCACCTTGACTCGTCCCCTTGAGTCCTTTGTCAAGTGTAGGGCATACTATTCTAGGCTTCAGAGGTTTTGTGCAGCTCTTCTCTGAGATGTCTCTAGGGATCTGGAAGTTTTCAGTTCCTCCAAAGTGGCATAGTCAGTGGAGAGGTGTTTACTACTCTCCTAACCAGTGCTGTGGCCTGTGAACAATTGTCTGAAAACAATGGCAACTGCCCACTACTCAGTACGCTGAAGCTTGCTCCAATGCCATGTATGCTACAACAGCCCATGCTGGGTTCTGTTCTGCTTTGAGTTCATTGTGGTAGACCTTTCCCATCAGACTTTCAGGCTGTCTTGGGCTGGGAATCTGCTTCACTGTTATTTTGTGACTTCTGCTTCTCTAGAATTTGTTTAGAGTAATTTTTATAGCTATTTTAAGAGCTTTGGGGGAGAACTTGAGCAGATCTGTGCTTTTACTTTGTCATCTTAATTCTTTCCTCCACCTATAGATGTATTTTGAACAAACATTCTAGAGGTTTCAATATAGTAGGCCAAGAAAGAAGGAAAAGAAAAAAAATAGTCTGGATTTGACTTGGGGAATTGTGAAATGCATTTCCTGAGTCTCAAAACTTTCTTGAGGCTAAAGTTCACCCCGCCCCAAATACTAATATTCTGTTTCTGATGCCCTAGAACTATGAATCATACAATTATCTAAGACATGAGGACTGTAGCTATAAAATTACTGATATAGAATTCTTCTAAATGAGGAAATTCTCTTCTATAAATGTTGGTTTGTACTTTAATAGCAACTTATATCCTTAGAGGGTATCCTAGAGTAGTGGACTCAAAATTCTGCATATTGATATAGAAAAATACAAATTAGCACTAAATTTGTTGTACTGTCTTCTTATTTAATTTGTATTTATTTATTTATTTGTTTTTTTAATGAATTTATTTAACTTTTTACATTCATTTTCACAAGATTTTGGATTCCAAAATTTTCTCCCCATTTGTCCCCTCCCTCCTCCCCAATACACTGGACATTCTAATTGCCCATATCAGCAACCTGCCCTCTCTTCTATCATCCCTCCCTTCCCTTACCCCATCTTCT